>BLKR01015758.1:0-52037 GCA_011170035.1 Teleogryllus occipitalis | reverse complement strand
GTGGGGTGTGTGTGTGTGTGTGTGTGTGGTGGGGTGTGTGTGTGTGTGTGTGGTGGGGTGTGTGTGTGTGGTGGGATGTGTGTGTGTGTGGGGGGGGTGTGGTGTGTGTGTGTGTGTGTGGTGGGGGTGATGTGTGGTGTGTGGTGTGTGTGTGTGTGTGGTGGTGGGGGTGTGTGTGTGGTGTGTGGTGTGTGTGTGTGTGTGTGTGTGTGTGTGGGTGTGTGTGTGTGTGTGTGGTGTGTGTGTGTGGTGTGTGTGTGTGTGTGTGTGTGTGTGTGTGTGTGTGTGTGTGTGTGTGTGTGTGTGTGTGGTGTGTGTGTGTGTGGTGTGTGTGTGTGGTGTGTGTGTGTGTGGTGTGTGTGTGTGTGTGGTGTGTGGTGTGTGGTGGGGTGTGTGTGTGTGGTTGGTGTGTGTGTGTGTGTGGTGTGTGTGTGTGTGTGGTGTGTGTGTGTGTGTGTGTGTAACAGATGTTGAATATTTTTCAATGTGTATTTTCTTCAATGCGTAATTAATCTGACAAGGTACCTGGCTGATGTGGCCAGCTAGTGCTTTGCAAAATGATTAGGCTTGATGAGGCCGACAGGTCCGTTTATGAAGCAACATCAACCTCTCAGAAATCATAGGCCGGTTGGTCCATCAAGATTGGTCCATTAAGGTCAGCAATCTTAGATGCTGTTTTAACTAGGAAAGGGAGTAAAGCAACAAGGTCTCTGTTTCGCATACGAAGGTTTTATGTAACTATTTAATCCTTGTTGGGAATTATGGTATCCTTCTTTCGGTGTAAGCATCTGTACGCTTTTGTAAGTACGTTTAGAATAGTCCCTGACCATTCTTCAGTTGGTTGGTTGGTGATTCCGGGCGCGTCAACAGCTTAGATCATTAGTCCCGTAAGTGTCGTGCATGTTTAGCTCTCGGGAGATGGCGGTGTTCTTTCCCCGCTGGATGGCGAGATCCGGCGCCGACCTATCGCCGGCTAGCGGGGTTTCCCCCTAACCAGAGCTCTCCCACCAGCGGTGCACCGCCCCAGGCGGGACAAGCTCTAAGCTTCCGACCTGTCTCCCGGAATGTGGTAGTGTAGTGTATGTTAGTGTGTGTGTGTGTGTGTGTGTGTGTGTGTGTGTGTGTGTGTGTGTGTAAGGGGAGAGAATAGGACAAGGAAGAGGAATGACAGATCGCGCGCGGTGCGTGGCCTGTTTGTCAGAATACTGCTCCGGCATTCGCCTGGTGTTGATCGGAGAAACCACGGAAACCATCAGATCAGCCGGCCGCTAGAATTCTCCTCCAGACAGCGACTGAATTCGACCTAACTGGAAAGCTAGTGTCGAAAATGCCGTCAGGACTCGAACCTAGGACCTCCCAGTCAGAGGTGCTGCAGTGCCATCAGTTGATGCACTGAGCTACCGCTCCTGGTCTTTATTCGGCGTGCAACCATTTAATGAAGTATTTGGTCAGAAGCCTCTTCGGCCCAAAAACTGTCTGGAAAACCCAATTGTATCAAAAAATATCTCGCCGTTTTTAAAGCGCACTGTGAGATTGGAATGCTTTAACTTTTCGAGTCTGCATCATTTGAACGAATTCCTTGAATTTACCAAGTACCTGGTTCTCTGTTTTATAAATGTTACTTCGCACCATCGACTTCCATCATCTAGTGAAGTGACGACGTATCGTGCACCACTGCTAGACAACACACGCATTGGACCGCAAACATCATTATGGATAACTCTCCGATTGACGTCTTTCTAATTGATTTCCCTTTAAATAGTTTTCGCGCAATCTTAGCATTTTAGGCTGGTACTGCTGTGGAAAAAAGAATCGGGATCGACAACCTACATTCCGAGTAAAGCACCATTCTTCAAAGCTTCCTGGAGGGCTTTAATGTTTAAACGGACATGCCAAACATAAAGGGTACAACCTGACTTAGGGCCAGTTTCACCAATGCTTATTAACACGCTAACTAGACGTTAGGAGATTTTAACGATACGTTAGAGAAAATACGTGTTTCACCAAACTTTAACGCTTGTTGACTTTCCGTTAAAGTTAACGCACGCTCTCAGCTCCGTTAGCAGCACTTAACGCCTGGTTAAGCTGATTGCAGCGCAGCACTCGAACACACATCAGAGAAAAATTGAGAAAGCTCTACAATATATATTGGAAGACGACGATATTTTAGAAAGCCTGGAAATATCTGTGCGCCCGCGTGTATTCAGGGACGTTTAAACCAGATTCAGTGGTACCAAACAATCGCCACTAGAAATACTGGAATTTAATTGAGCAGGATCTGGAGTTTTCATCAAATAGGTCCGAAAATATTACATGTAATAGTTACGTACCATTTATCACAACCAAACCATATAAGTAACAGTTTTGCATGGACATTGAAATCTTTCTTATTACATAACCTTTATGAATGCGAATTAGGTTATGAATGGTTTCGTTCATTACGTACATTATACATGAAATTGTGTCACTATTCATTCTTATCAAAAATAGGCTACAGTTTTCTTCAGACACAAGTCTTTCCAAACATTTTAGAAACTATATCACAAAATCATAAAGTTCAAAGTATGATATGAATTAATTACATAATATTATAATTAAGTTCATTATTTATTAAAAATAAAACTCATTATTAGAAATTTGTTTCAATTTATATTCATTTCCAGGAACGAGTCAATCGCACCAATTAACCAGTTACTTATTATGCAACTGGCAGCTACCAGCAGGTTATGGGTGACTATTGGGGCCAGCAAATCTACGGCTAACCGTATTGTCCATAGAGTTAGCTGCGCTTTGGCTAGGCTGTTATATCTATTCTCTGTAAACAGAGTAAACATACCGCAGAGTTTCCAGTTCACAGCCTTCTAAAAACCAATAATTACGCATTTTGTACATCCACTAAAGTTAACTGGCGATTAGCTAACTGAAGCCGCGGAAGCGTTGGTGAAACGGAACGAATCTTAACGGGAACTTAATTTTAACGACTCGTTTACTAACGTCACGTTAGGTTTATGTTGGTGAAACCGGGCCTTAGACTTCTACAGCTCGGTTTGATCTATCCTGGTGCACGACACTTCACTTAAATGTGGTTTTTATCTATATATCTAAACTCTATATTTATATTATTATTATTATTATTATTATTATTATTATTATTATTACTATTATTATTATTACTATTATTATTATTACTATTATTATTATATTATTATTACTATTATTATATTATTATTATTATTACTAATATAAAGACAGAAGTGCGTTGATTAACAGCGCGATAATCTCTCAATCTACTGAACCAATACCGATGAAACTTTTGTGCTAGCTTTTTTTTTAAGGTCTGGAGTGCTATAGGCTATGATTTATAACCATAAACCTTAATATATTTACAAAATAATTGCTTTTCTGGACATTTTCCCCCTAGCTTTACATCACAGATTCAAGGTTCAAGATTGAAATACCTTACTGGAATAATGGAACATTACGTACGCACTTTTCCGACTCTTTGCCCATTGCACGTGGAGTTCCTCAAGGCTCCATTTTAGGCCCTATTCTGTTCCTACTTTACGTAAATGATATGCCCTCGACGATACAAAACGGAAGAACGGTTCTCTTTGCGAATGATACGAACATCCTTTGCAATAAAGAAACCGTAAATAGTACAATATCAGATGTTTCAAATTGGTTCCGAAATAACAAATTAATACTAAACGAAAAGAAAACGGTTTTAATGCAGTTTTCCATTTCAAATTAACAATTCTGTGCTTCATTGAAAATGAACGGTGTACCATTGACTGAAGTAAAGGCAACAAAATTTTTAGGTCTCTCAATTCAGTCAAACCTAAAATGGAACGTCCATTTAAATGAATTGAACACGAAATTAAGTTCATTATGCTACGCGTTCAGAATTCTTTCAAATTCAGTCAGCCTTCATACTGCTCGTTGTGTATATTTCGCAAATGTTTATTCCCGCCTCAGATATGGCATAATATTCTGGGGAAATACATCTTATAGCTCCCAGACTTTTAGATTACAAAAACGAATTGTACGAATAATAACCAAATCCCACCCACGTGATTCATGTAAGCCTCTCTTCATTAATCTAGGAATTTTACCATTACCGTGTCTGTTTATTTACGAATCATTGGTTTTTGTCAAAAATGACTTGCTTAAGGGCGGGAATATATTTTCAGAAAATGCCGATGTCTATTACTATAACACTCGACGTAGAAATCATATTCATCAGGTGACAGTATCAACAGCTCATTACAAAAAATTCACATACAATACATGTACATTATTTTACAACACTTTGCCAGTTGACATTAAACGATTAAATTCGATAGAAAAGTTTAAATCCCAAGTGAAATCGTTTCTGCTGCATAACTGTTTCTATACAATTAGAGACTATACTGAGCATCACAAGAAAAGTAACGTTAATTTTAACAATGATACATAATGCATTATTTACCATTTGGACTGTATAAATGTGTATAAACAACCTGTAACAAGTATTGTACTACAGCCTCCGGGTCAATGACCCCCATCTCGATCAGCTTTTTCGTCCAGTTTTCTTGATCCATTGAGCAGATGCTGAGATGGCCCCTCGTTTTGCTTCTGGACATAAATGTAACTTCATTTTCTGTGCACGTCTTCTAGAATTCAGTGGGAAAGACAATTATTCAAATTATCGTTTCCATGTTGTCGCGGCAGGAAGTATTATTCCGAAGGACAACATGGATAAGAGCCAAAATTTATTGGTTATTTCTCCTTGAAAATAGATTTTATTACATGGGAGGGTGTTTTTTTGTTGTTGTTTTTTCAAAATTTAAGTCGTATATGACTTAGTGTAGGATCACAGAATTTGGAAAATGTGCACACAATTCACTTTTCCCCATAGCACGTCATACGCAGTTTTAAATGTTTTTTGACGTAAAATAAAAAATAAATAAATAAATAAATAAATAAATAAATAAATAAATAAATAAATAAATAAATTAAATAAATAAATAAATAAATAAATAAATAAATAAATAAATAAATAAATAAATAAATAAATAAATAAATAAATAAATAAATAAATAAATAAATAAATAAATAAATAAATAAATAAATAAATAAATAAATAAATAAATAAATAAATTAAATAAATGAGTACATCAATGCCAATAGTTATGCTGCGCGCCACCAGAGGATGGCGTCTGAGATCTACCGCTGATTTCATCAATGTCTTGAATTATTACGAAATTCATTGGGTTTTGAATAAGACTATATGTAATGTCCGCGTGTAATGTCCGGTGGTGATTTGTTAGTAAAGTAAAGTAAAGGAGTAAATAATATCAATGTCCATGTATTGTCCTGAGTCAATATTATACACAAACAGTGGCAAGAAAACATTGTGAGTTTGAAAGTGTTTAAAAATTGAGGTTGGTTGAACGAATAAAAAGTACAGTAATGTACAGGACAGAATATACAGTAATGTAGAACGTACAATTCATAGGTATCGTATACAGGTATCTTATACTTGCAAAACAACCTCTTCTTTTATAGAAATTTGTGAACAGTGAATTGTTTGAAACAATATGGAAACGAAAGTCTGTTAACATTCAATGTAGGCTTTCACAGCCGGTTTCTACATTATTCGACATTTTCGGGTTTGTAGGCCGTGGTCTAACGGAGACTTGTCCAGACGTTTCGCCTGCAACTGTGGCAGGCATCCTCAGTGGCGTTGCTGGTGGGGGCGAAGTGTTCTGCCTGGCAGCACCGCGTTGACTGACGCTCCCACGGCTCTGAAGCCCGTATTCGCAGTGAAGGGCGAGGTTCGGGCGCTCGCGCCTGAAAGCCATTCGTCAAAACAGACTAAAAGTGCTAAAAGATGGGCAGTTATAAAAATTCTGAATCGGTTACTCAGAGGCAAGAGCGACTAGCTGAAGTACACACTCGCATCATTGAAAATAATACTGCAAGGAGACAAGTAAATGTGAACAATACTCTAGAAAGTAGGGCAGCTTTTCATTATGACTCTCAATTTGACTATTTACACAGCTCTATATTCAAAATGGTAAAATGGAAAATGTTTGTATGTTTTGGGTCAACCCTACTGAACTTTCTTCAATATGTGCAGGAGATTAGTGTAGTGGTTTGTAATTAGTATTTGTAAATAATCCTTTGCATATCAAGACTAATCTATGCGCTTGTTTTGCATATCAATTGCTTCCAATGGATGAATTCACCAATTTGTTCTATAAAAATAGGCAAAAATTAATATATCTAATAATATTTGTCTAAGCAAATAAAAAATTCTGGAAGTACTTCGTTTCTATTATTCACGTTTCAATATTCATAGCATCTAGCACTTCAAATCAAATAATGAAGCTAACATTGTTTTGTTAAGTGGTTCAGTACATTGTCAATTTATTGTGTACACATAATGTACATGTTGGTGCAATAGAATTGTTCTTATGTTGCAATAGAATGATAAATTGGTTTACCTAAACAAATAAATATTATTCCACATGTTACTAGCACGTAGGACTTTAAACCTATATATTTTTGTCGTCTTCATTTTAATAATTATAAAAACTGGCAGTTACGTTTTAGCATAGATATTTTCATTTACTTTTATGATTATGATTCATGAATTACGTTATGACATCTATATCTATTACTCCGGATATATCTACAAGCATACCCGTACGAGAACTTTCGCATGTTATACTGCACTTAAAACAATAAGTCCCTTCAAGGTCACAAGTTGGCAGGAAATAAATTTTAAACCTTTCTTTACTACAAAGGCAAAAATATAAAAAAAGAGATTTTTACAATGTGGCAATTTATTGAAAGTATTGGTATAATATATAAAACTCCACAAATAGAACATATGTGAGTCTACACGTATTTTATTTTGTAGTTTAGATTAGATTTGTTAATTGTTTTTAGTCATAAAGTGAGAAATGTTTGGAAGCTGGAACTCCCAATAAGAAAAATGTAAACTTTTTTTGTGGGAAACTGAGCGAGGTGGATCTAAAAGTTCCAAATAGGAGCAAGCTAAGACAGGGCTAGCTGGGCAGGGCTGGACGGAGCAGGGATACGATGGGATAGAAATAGGTCACGCCGCAGGGCATGAATAAATGGAATTCCTCGTCCTGGGTAATAATTTACTTAAATAAATGACCGGGAAATTGTGGCTGACGAGTTTTCGGCTAACCTTAGAGTTTACGAAAATTGTGAATTCACTGCCGTGAATTTGGACAGGTTTTTGCTCATATGGGAAGAGCAGTCAATAACGAAACACCACACGCTTCCCTCGCTGGTCACCGGATCAGCAAAGTAACATGGTGCAACATCTGTTGTAACATGCAGGGACGAATTCGCGTCGCTCACATTTGTGTAGTTCTGGTTCAACTTCCGACCGGAACGACAATTTCTGGCTACATGGCCTGGCTTCTTGCATTTATAGCAAGTTATGACTTCGTCGCCTTTGTTCATCGATTCTTGTCGTTTCTGTACACTAAAGAACTTTTCTTTTGTAGATGAGCTGACTTCTTGTACGTAGCTAACGCGTTCTGTGATGCTTCTTCTCGATTATTAGATCTTCTGGCGTCGCTTTTCTCTACTATCTTTATTCGAAAAGCGTTTGGCTTTGGTAGATCGTCTCGCGACTCTATTGCACACTAATAGTACTTATAGCTATGCGGCAGAGAATACAGCAATAATATTGATAGAAAATCGTCGTTAATATTAACGGCGGCGATAGTGTAACGGTGAGCGTATCGGACTGTTATACCCAATTTTGCGGGTTCGAACCCGATCGAAGCCGTCGATTTTTAAGGGAAAATCCTTCGTACGCCTTCCTTCGGAGGGGAAGTAAAGCCGGCTGTCCCATGTTAGTAGATTTACTGCATGTAAAAGATCCTCAAGCCTAAATGATGCCTCTGAGCTAAATTCAAATCGCCTGTTTTGTCGCCCAAGTTATACCTTCTTTCTCCCATGGTTGGTGAAAGAAGCGTAGCGAAATTTGCGTGGTCAGACGGAAGAGCAGGCCTCATGGCCTGAGCCACGTAAAATAAGGCAAATTCAATTCAATATTTACCTCCATGCCCTTTGATAAGTCAAAGGCGTCAAAGAATCTTTTCTGAGGAAATGATGTCGTACGCCGTTTTCTTCGTCCATTCGGCAAAGAATGACGCGATTGAGCAGTGACGCGTTTCGAGTTGGACCAGTGGATTGATGAGTGTGTGTGTATTCGCCATGTATCATAATTGTCACGTGAAAGTGATTCGATACGTACCACTCCTGAAGACTTATCAGCTTCTTCTATTATTCAGTCTTAAAAAACAAAACAAAAAAAAAACAAAAAACAAAAACAGTTTCTCGTAGTTCGTAATCGTTGCCAATTCGTCCAATACAAGAACTGAATTCTTTCATAATTCACAAGTGTGAGCCCACGCTCATTCTCGAGAATAGCAGTGGCAAATTACCAAAAATTAGTAATACTGAGTGAAATAATATGAAGGCTTTAATAACGAACTTGAAGGTTTAGAAAGCAAGGCATCTTAACCACAAACGGAAGACAAATATTTGTCGGTCTCTATCCCAACCATGACTATACAACAATGTCAGTCACTTGGTCGCCGCGTCAGGTCTGAAAACGTTCGTCGAATAGATCCTAAAACAATAATAATATAAAAATTTAAAAAGTGCGAGATTAGAAACATTTGAAAAACTAGACATTTTCGCTCCCGTGGTATAGAAAACTTATTTGCATCGGTAAACGAAATGCAGATTTGATTTTTTCATTGCTAACAAAATAGTAATTCACTCCCGGCTCTACTCATACCACTACATGCAAAAGGAGAGGTCAACAAAACGTGCGCATAGGGAAGTAACATTTAAGTCCAGAAGGAAAACAAGGGGCCATCCGAGCATTTGCTCAATGGATTAGGGAAACTGGACAAAACCTGATCGAGAAGGGGATCGTTGACCCGGAAGCTGAAGTAAATTACTTATTAGAGGCATATTAAGTCTTTAAAAAAATTATATAATGCAAATGTAAACTAAAGCATTTTATTCATTGTTCAAACATTTTTTCTTTTTGATGAACAATATAGTCTCTAACAGTACATTGTAGAGTATAGACAAACATAGAGTTTAGAGTAACAACAGTATAGAAACAGTTATGCAGCAGAAAAGATTTCACATTCACGGAACATGAATTTGTGTATCGATTTTAATTGCTTAATGTCATTTGGCAATGTTGTAAAGTAACGTACATTTATTATATGTAGATTTCTTGTAGTGAGCTGTTGATATTGATACCTGATGAATGTGATTTTTACGACGTATGTTGTAATTATATATATATATATATATATATATATATATATATATATATATATATATATATATATATATATCAGTATTGAATGAAAATGTTTCCAACGTCAAGTAAGTCAGTTTTATTGATAAGATCGCTGGTGAGGTAGATACCTTCTAATAATTAAATAAATGATAAGTTTTGCCCGGGATCAAATACATATTTAATTTTAAGATCTTTTCGATCGTGTAGCAATCATCATCAGCGTCTGGTCGGAAAACGAAGGTTCACAGAACATCATTTTCTGCCCAGACGATTATCATTAGGGCTCGGATAGTTATGCATTAAAAAATGTAAAATTTGTATGTAATTATGAGATTAAATTTAACGCAGAAAATATGTACTACACAAAAACATAAAAACGATGAAATTATCATAATTTGTTCTTTTAATTCATTATATTTATCACTGAATAAGTAACATATAGACTACCAAAACAATGCAAATTATGACAAAGTTGCCAGAATTATGGTCTGGAAGTGGTCCTGAAAGTCACTTCATTTCACTTAATGTAGTCACAACAAGTACATTTTATAGACATCGTTTACGTGCATCAGGTGTTTCGTCCAAACTAACCCAGATTAGATTATCATTAATAGAAAGCGAGCGCCTTTGTTTAACCACAATACTACCTACGATTCAAGATCGGTCGTTACGTATCGAGATCGAAAAGTAACACCCGAGCACTGCACGTCTACACTCAAAACTGAACTGAGATGCAGATGCTAGGGTTAGTTTCAAATCTTTCTGTCCTCCCCTACTGCTTGCCCATCGTGGCGCCCGCGAGAAGTTTCCTATGCCACCAAGGTCTCGCCGATCAGGCTGATTGGGGAGCCATCATTTGGAGGTTCCGTTCGAGTCATTGTTGGGAGATTCATCCTGAGAAAATTTCCAGGCCGAAATTTCAATATCTTTCAAAAATTATAATCAGTTCCTAATGAAAAGTAACTATTGTTATTGACTTTATTATGACTATTATTATTAATGCAATTTCTAGTAAAAAGTTGTAACTTCATCCATGAAGTAATTAATAATTCCATTTTTAAGAAATTTTCCTTTGAAAATATCAAAATATATATCATTCTAACGATATCCTGTAAATATGCAATTATAAAGACTCTCAAAATACGTAAAAATGCACTATAAAAATTGCATTTCTCACCGGAGAACAATTTTTCGGTGGACATGTCACAATATCCATATATTTAAATGTAATAGAAAAAGTTATTACATAACTATGCTAGCCCTAATCATCATGAGCTTACAGCGTCTATGCGGAGAACGAAATTCTCCAGAACTTCGTTTTCCGCCCAGACACTGCAAGATATGATGATACGCGATCGAAAAGATCTTAAGAGTAAATATATATTTGATACTGGGTAACAACTTTTATTTATTTAAGTCAGTTTTGCAAAAAAATACAGATTCGTAAATAAATAGGCAAGGAAACGGTAGTATTCCTAACTCAATGAAGAGATGCTTGCAGAAATCACATGGACGGCATTTTTTATTATTCGATTTTTTTCTGCAATCTATAGGTCTTGGTTCTATAGAATGAGCTTCCCCAAAATATTATGCCATATCTCAGTAATGTATTGTTTAACGTTATAAACTTTTCGGATTTTCTTCGTATACAACGGTTTACCATCTTAGTGAAGCGAATGTGATGAGAAAATGTTATTCCTATTTCAATTCAGATTCAGTGCATATTCAATAAGGACTATGAATTAATAATTCGTGTGCTGTGGCGGATCCCATTATTGTGTCAATGCAAATTTGAGCTGTGTTAGGTAACCAACCACGTACTGCTGATTTGAGATTTCATTTTACTTCAATAACTTTTCTCAGTCGTTTCAGAGGATTCGTTTCTAAGCCAAGTCTCCCCCCCCCCCGAAACGACGTACAGAAGCAGTGCGGAGAGCGTTCAAAGAATGGATAATGACTGACTAAATAAAGGCAATGCATTAATATTTCAATGAGGATTTGAATTTTTAATTTTTTCTCCCGTGTGTGACAGCGATGTGTACAACTGGCTTAGGTGGCTCAAGGCATCAGAGAATGTCAATGCAATGCCTCTGACCGAGAAGTCTCGGAGTTCGGTGGTAGGATTTTCGACACTAGCTACAAATCTAGGTCGAATTCATCCACTATCTAGAGTAGAATTGGAGTAGAAGGTAGTCTGGAGTAAAAGCGACTGGCTGCTTTGATAGATGTTTTTTAGTTTCTCTGACCAACACCAGGCGAATGCCGGAGCAGCCCTTAAGAAAACGCCATGAATCGCATTCGATCTTTTCTTCCTCTTCCTTGTCCTATCCTTGCCCCTTACACTTAAAAGCCCTCAGTGGTGGGTTAGGTTGCACGATTGCACAACCCCCAGATAATCGAAAAATATTTTATAATAGTCTAGGGATATAGATTCTCGTTTTTAATGACATTTAATATTCAAGATATTGCAGCAATGTCAATGTATGTGAATTCATTTTGGAACCAAAAAACGCCCAACTGGCGCTCTCTGCGGCGTCTGGTGCCCTCCCAGATATTCCACCACGCTCTTAGCTCTTACATCTGTTACTGCGTTTATTGGTTTTACTCTTTGGCCCAACGCTTTAACACCTTTCAACATAGCGCCTTCGGTGTGACAGCAAATGGGGGGGGTGTCATCGAGCGCTGCGTGGTGTCCCCAGGGGAATCCCAATTTTCTGTCATCGTCTGACACTAGATGTAATTTAATTCTATGGATTTAGCGTGTTATTGAAAGTGTAGAAGTTCAGTCAATTATTGATATGTATTGAATGCATTATTTATGATGTTTGGAGAATTATTTTCTTCTGACGTTAGGTTTTTGATTCAAAATGTCCATTTGATTATGTGTCCGTTGCGTAAAGTTGGTAGTTCTGGAAGGAATTCCCTTTTTTGTCTCTCACGGTGGGTGCGTGTGTTCAGCGGCAATTACAACTGAGCTAGTCTGCGAGCAATGTTGTGTCTGTGGAATATCATTAGTAACAAATATACCAAGTTAGTGAAATTTTCGAAATAAAATAATTTTGTGAAAAACGTGTTCAGACAATAGTGCTTGTTACAAAGTGCTAAAGTGCGATCACCTGATTTTCGATTTGTTTTTGTTTGTATGCATTTTATGGCCGTCAATTCTCTATGCATAAGTAATAAAAGAACTCGAGAGACCAGTGAAAAGCAAAGCCAGAACCACGTGCGCGGAAGGTGTACAGATAATTCACGGCAGTAGACGATTTCTGAAAGCCGTCTGGTAGTTTTTATCTGGATGTTGAAAGACAAGTTGCTGTTGTTAAAGATCTGAAGTATAAAAATGTACCTACCTATACATCATTTCATAAATGTTTATTGAAAATTAAATTCTGATATGACAGTTATTAAAGCTTTTCTACCACTCCTGATAGTATATAGCCCTTGAGAAACCTGTAAAGTACAAATAAAAATGATAATAATAGGAATAAAAAGTAGATTTCAATAAGCCAAGATCAGTTTAATAATATATATTCACTATTTCACTTGGAATATAACCACTCACTTTCCCTTGTTGGAATAACAAGGAAGTAAAGTGGAAGTAAAGTTATTTACAAGTACATTAAAGTTATTTACAGTTACGGCAAGTTTACAACTTGCAACTCTACACCTGAGAAGAAACTGGAGGTGCGACAGAATGGCACAGACTTTCTCATAGTAAGGTTTCCTAATTTCCTTTCTTTGGACTGGTACTGTACGGTCTTGCCCCTCCAATTTGCCAGCTTCAATCTATTACCGCCCAGAGTAGATATTTTTAAAATTTTCTCAACTTTTCGGTTTGCAAATAGGAGAACCGAAATATTATTTTAAGAATATTAAAGAAGGCTAAAACCTTGCCCTAAATAGCAATTTTCATTGAAAAATTTGGAACAGTCTTTATGAAAACTGCGTTAAGCATTACTGTAAATGCGAAATTTGAAGCTCTTTTTCACAGGAATCTATTGAGTTTTCGAAAAACTTCATTTAAAGTAATTTGAAAAACTTCCACTCCCCAATATAATATAATTGATCCATTGAATTGCGCATATTAACGGCCTGAGAGATATTGCAACAAAAAAATGCATCTGTTTAATTTTTGAAAAAACAAAAGAATACACAAAAATGAACTTTATGTCATAATAAACCACGACCACTATCTGTTGGAAAAGTTTGAAGAAAAAATTGGAGCCATTTTTGAGATAATTGCGTTTGAGCGTTTCTGAAAATGCGGAATATTGAGCTCATTTTTAACAAAAAATTGTTGAGTTTTCGAGAAACATTACTTGACATTATTTAAAGCACATGTATTCATAAATATAATAATGTGAATGTTGTGACCGCCCGCGCGCATTCGCAAATCCCGCCACCGAGACACGTAATGGCGGGAAGCGCGCGGGCCGTCACGCCAGAATGGGCGGACAGAGACTCGCCGCCGTCCTCGGCGGCAGGCCCAGCCGGCGAGCCGCGGGCCCCAAGGCCCATTTAGCGGGCCTCCTCGCAGCAAGCAGCCAGTCGGGATCATAGAAAAATAATACATAGATGGATCACTTGTATAGGCAGGAGTGGCCGAGCAAACGATGCACACATCCGCCGGGCGCGGTGCAATCGCGTTCATCGTACACTCCTTGACAGATAGGAAGTCTGTGGAAATATTTTCAAACGAGGAATTCCAGGCGGACAGTTGCTTTTACCTTAGTCTTTCTGGCGAACACGTGTGTAGTGTTTTGTCGTGTTCAACGGTTATACAGGTGTTTGTTTCTCGTGCTACGTTCGTGTATTATATCTAAAACGTGGATGAAATGGTACGAAAGGGAAATAAATGTTCCGTATTGAATTGCGGTGATTATTTTAGCAAGAGACATCGCTTTCCTCGAAGTGACGAAGAATTGCTAGCGAAATGGGTTTATGCTTGCGGTAATCCATTGATTTCTGAGATAACACCGCAAGGGAGTTTCAGGAACACGTTTATTTGTGATCGGCATTTCTCCGAGGAAAGTAAATGCCCAGAATTAAAGCGAGGACTAAAAAGAAATGCTGTTCCTACGCTTTTTCTGCCTGGTAAGAAAGAAGAAGAAATAAAAGAGGTCATCTTGGTCCTGGTAAGAAAGGTTGAATATTGAGCGGTTTCACGCTATTGCTCTGAATTGTGGATAGTTAATGTTAAATCACGTGCTAGGTGTAACATATTCGTATTACAAACTCAAATCGGTAATTTGCATTATAATGTGTATAAATTTTCAGTAGTTCCACAGTGTCCAGTACATGAAGGGGCTTCAAACCAAGATGGAGAGAATTTTGAATGTAAGTTAAATATTGGTGGTATTTTTATGTAGTTTATTTTAGCTTATTTAGAATACAATCTCTTATAAGTCAATTTTCTTTAGCTCCAGAAATTCCATCCACTTCTAAAGAAAATGGCCTGTGTGAGTTATCGAATTAAAGAAATGCTGAGGAGGCATTTGGAGGTTTGTTGAAATTTTATGAGTTGAATTTTATTTCTCTTGATTTTGGTGTAATAACAGTTTTTTACTTAAATAGATGAAGGTGTGTGTGACTCGCCAGTGCAACCTTGTAACATCACTGAATCAAGTGATGAGTTGCCAGGTAAAGCCTTAGACTTTTTAACTGTCATTAATGTTTCTTACTGTTTTTGGAAATAACATGTTTTGTTAAAGGTATTGATATATCTCCTACCGGAATTGTCTCCTACTGAAACGCCCAAATCAGGCATGTTTACATTTATTTAATTGTGAATATTTTCACCTGATACAATAAGTGTTAAGGATTTGTAAAACTATTGATATATTACTTTGTTTCTTTTCAATAGGGGCTGGATTGTACAGTACCCCAAAGAAAGTTGCAAGACGGCGTTTGTTTTTAGTAAATATGTATTTACATACATCCGTTTCCTGTTTATAACTAATTCAACAATTTTTCTATTCAGTAATTACATGTAATTCAATTGAGTATTAATTCCTAAAATCAATCTATTATTATTTGTATTAATTTGGTAAAATACTTGGCCACATTAATTTTCAATTGTTTGGTTTGTCCTTGTTCTCGCTTTAGTTTTCAAAAGAGTAATCATTTGTAACTTTAGATTTACTTAGTATTTTATATATGGCTTCTGAAAGTCTACTTGTAACTTCCTAGTCATTGCTACTGTGTCTTAAGTTTCTATATTGATGTTGCTAACCTCATATCTGATAAGAATATTGTAAAAATTGAACTAGTAATTCGTATAACCGTGTGAGAAAATTAAAATTTATTCTGATTGTGGATTGATTGTTCATGTGGTATTTAATTAATTATTACTTCAATAATATTCAATATCATTTGTTGGATTGTTGTGTGATGGATATTTGTATTGTAAAGAGAGGTAATTCAGTTTTATATTTGTATTGTAAAGAGAAGTAATTCAGTTTTACATTGATGGCTTGTGGTAATCAACTTTTTAAAGTTAGACGTCGCCATTAATATTTGAAAATTCTTGTACATGACAAAGTGCCAAAATTTTGCTTTGGTTGAATTCTTCATAGTAATTAATTAAATGACTTAATGTGTAAAGCAAATATATTATTGCAAATACTTTTAATCAATGCACACAATGCTATTTATGTAATTAAACATTATCTAATTCCTTTCATTCGGTTGTTTTGCTGTTGACCTATTTTCACTTGTTTTTAAGAGGTGAACAAATGTTTTACTAATAATTGTGTCATGTATTTGTTTGTCCCACATTCCTAGCTCATTTATGACCAAGAGCCCTCTAGGTACCTATTCCTACAAATTCCTGCATTTTGGGTTTAAGTAAAAAAAGGCTCGAATAAGGAGGTAGACCTTATAAAGCAGTAGGATACAGGATCACGGGATCGGTCAATTAATGGATTACACTAGTTTGCCAACGTTTCGGAATATTTTATTCCATCATCAGGGCTGACAAACAAAAAACACAATCACAATAAATAAGGACAAACTCTTCTGAACAACATAAAAAAACATGAATGAACATACATGTAGAAAAATAATTACACAGATAACTAAATAAATAAATACATTATATACTGTATATCTAAGTTAAGGTCAAATAAAGGATACACACCTTACTAATACATATACTGGTCAAACATAATGTTCCTCCACAGCACAACTCCAATACAGAGTTGCTGAAGCACCCACGTCCATAGCAGGTCCGACCATGGCCACGGCCCGAAAGAAAGTGAATGAAAAACCAGTGTATTGTCAGGACCACGTGCTAAGCAACTCCATGCCGGAACCATGCGTATCCGGTTTCATTATTATTATTCATTATTTATTTACCCTTTTTTTATTAAAAAATTTTGTATCTTTGCATCCGAACCTGTATTACGAAAAAAAAACAATTGATAACAATTATTTGTATTACTATATTATTAATAAGGTACCCTTAATAGATATCTTGAGTATTGAGAGAAAACGTAAATCATAGTATATTACGTACTTCCGGTGAATGTGTGTTGATATTTATATTGCTTAATTCCATAGGGTCAGTTATTTGTTGTATTATTTATTTATTTTAATTTTTATTTTTTGTTTTTATCAATCAGAGTACATGTCAACTGGGGTTTGCACAACGTAAACTCTACAATATTTATCAATGGAACCTTTTTCATTTATTGGAAAAATCTGTCTTTAATTTTGTAGTTGTAGGAAGACACCGAAAATAATTCAAAACTAAATTCAGTGATAAATGTGAAAACCGGACCTATGCCACCTTTTCAAGTGTATTTTACTCTATTCTTACAAGAAATTTGAAGAAAAAATTTGGAGCCGTTTTTGCAAAAATTTTGATAATGTCCGGGGGTCTTTATGGAAAGTACCCCCAAATTTTTATGAATGTTCTTCAAAATTTCAAAGCTTCAACTAGAGACAAATGAGCAGGGCACTTCTTCAATTTGGGAAAAGGTTTAGGCGCCAGTGGTGTTGGACGGACGGACGTTTTAAAAAAACACTTTCTGTATCAGAGTGCCCCAAAACGTGTATTTTCGTTGAAATCTGAAAACTGATTTTCCACAGCATTACGTATACTACGTATATTACTCCGTATATACGTACGGATACGAAAAAGTAACTAGTGGTTCTACAAAATGGCTCCGACTTTCTTGAAATATTTTCCCTGTCCATCTGGCTCTAGTTGAAATTTTTAAAAAACATTCTTTAAAATTTGGGGATACATTGTACAATGCCCCTGGGACATTTTCAAAATTTTCACAAAAAGACTCCAATTTTTTCTTTATTTTTCTTGTAACAATAGAGTAATACACTTACAAAGATGGTATAGGTCTGATTTTTCACGGTTAACTCTGAATTTTCGATAATTGCAAAAGTTTGAATTGTTTCGGCTTCTTCCTACAGCTAGAAAATTTAAGATACAGATTTTTCCATCAGACAAATTTGTTCTCCATAATTAACTCTTTCATTCACGTCAAGTACATTTTTTGAATATATTAGTAGTGTTCGCTCGAATTCGCATGCAATATTTGCAGTTTTGAAGGTAACAAAAAACAAAAAATTTTCAAAATAGATTCAGCATTTTTTCTTTACAGTTTTGGTAGTGATTGTGTTAAATGCACTCTATAATATGAGAAATGCCATATTGTTCTATGTTTTTTTTCTCTCGCGTCGTTAATATTTACATTAGTGCCAATTTGTTCAAATTCTTATATTTATGAGTACATTTGCTTTAAACGATGTCTGAAAAAGTTTCTTTCTAACTCAACAGTTTTCGGTTAAAATGAGCTCAATATTGCGCGTTTTCAGAAATACTCAAATGCCATTTTTTATATGGACTCCATGTTCTTTCTTCAAACTTTTCAAACGGGTAGTGCTAATTGCACTGTTCAAAATAACATTAAGTTTATTTCTGGAATTCCTTTTTTTTTCAAAAGTTACAAAAGTATATTTTTTAAATATTTCTCACGCCAGTAATATAAACATTTCCGCCAATTTGTATACACTATTGCATTTGTGAGTTAAAGTGCCTAAAATGGCTTTAAATGAAGTTTTTCGAAAACTTAAACTTTTCTATGAAAAAGGGCTTGAAATTTTCCATTTACTGTAACGTTTAAACACAATTTTCTTAAGAACGGCACCAAATTTTTTAATGAATATTGCCATTTATGAGAAAGTTTTACTCTCCTTTAATATTCTTAATAATATTATATATTAATAATAAATATTATATATACATAAATAATAAATATTTCAGTTCTACTATTTGGAAACCGATAAATTGAGAAAATTTAAAAAAAATCTACTTCGGGCGGCAGCTGACGAGAGGATGGGGCAAGACCGTTAAGCCAGTCCACACCAAGGAAATTATGAAACTTTACTACGAGAAAGATTGTGCCATTTTGTAGCACCACTAGTTTTTCTTCTGTGGACGTTTTCCGACTCAAGGTTGGAATCTGATTTTTCGATTTTCGACTATCCGCGCGAGGTACCCACAATGTCCCTCTCGGGGACACTAGACATTGACACACTTGCGGGCTCTTCGGTCTGTAGTCAGCAGTTTCGCAAGGCCTTCCGCGACAACACACGTACATGAAACACAAGGGACAAACAACCGTGCCCACGACTCGTGTCGACCGGGAGCGGTGGCTCAGTGCATCAACTGATGTCACTGCAGTGCCTCTGACCAAGAGGGCCTAGGTTCCCACTCCCCACGGCGGCAGGATTCTCGACACTAGCTTTTCAGCTAGGTCGAATTCAGTCGCTTTCTGGAGGAGAATTCTAGAGGACGGCTGCTCTGATCGGTAGTTTTCCGTGATTTTTCCGATCAACACCAGGCAAATGCCGGAGCAGTACCCTAACTAACGGGCCACAGACCGCGCGCGATATTTCGTTCCTCTTCCTTGTCCTATCATCACCTCTTACACACACACACACACACACACACACACACACACACACACACACTAACGTGCACTACACTACCACACATGCCGGGAGACCGGTCAGGGAATTAGAGCTTGTTCCGGCTGGGGTGGTGCCCCGCTGGTGGGAGATGCCTGGTTAGGGAAAATCCCGCTAGTCAACGGTTGGTCGGCGCCGGGTCTCGCCATCCAATGGGGGGGAAGATCTTCGCCACCTCCCGCTGAAAAAACATGCACTACACTTATGGGACTAATGACCTCGGTTGTTAACGCGCCCGGAATCACTAACAATCAACCAATCGAACGACTCGTGTCGAACCCGCGACCCTCCCGACCGAGGCGCTGAGTAGCCACACGCTCTAGCCATCTCGGCCATCCAGGTCAGCGGTTGCCTGTGAATAAATAAATGAGTAAATTGCTTGATCGCGGCGTCGCTGGGGTCCACGCATAGCGCAACACGCGAGACGATGAGGCGCGCGCACGAGGAGGCGCTAAGAAGTGACTGTTGATCGAAGTAAGAGGAATCTTGTAGATATTTCGCTCTATTCTTATTTGTGTAAGAATGGAGGTACTGTCTCATCGTTAGGATTATTTTTGAAACCTTTATTATTATTTCATTATATAATGTGAATATTTTCAACAATTATTTCTCTCGAGAAGTAAGGTAGATTATATAATGTTTGCACAACGTTTTTTTTATTCGAAGCATACTTCTCCTGAATTTTATCAAGAAAGATTTATACTGTAAATCAAATATTTTTAATTTGAATTGCATATTAAAGTGCATATTTAAGAATTTGTAGGTCATAAATGCATATTTCAAGTTTTTAGGGCATAAAAATCCTCTCCCTAGTCATCAGTAAGGTTCCCATTCCAGGTCCGCTACCTTCATCTCAGGGGAAACTTTAATTATGACCTTTGGCCGACAATATTCCATGCTGTGTTGGAATTTGTGACACTGAAGCGATAGATTCATTTCCAGGAGGGAATTAATTTCCAAGACGTTTTTCTTACGTTCACTATAGACGAGATTCACTATAACCGTTATGCTTATTTGTATTGTAAGTGAAACGGGAACAGTGTCTTAAGTTCACTATAACCGGGGGTTCACTATATCAGAGTTCACTATAACCGGGGTCGACAGTAGTTTCATCTTTAAACGCTTATCGGATGTTGACAAGAAATTAAAAAACATCGCCATGCGTAATCGTTTAATTGATAATTCGGCATTTTCATAGTCAGATCTGCCGACGAATATTACATTGAGTATTCTTGAGACTTGTATAGCTGATACTTACATTCTGTAATTTGTTTCGTTTGTGGTCTTTTCTATTTTGGTTCTACTCGCATTTGGTGAAGAACGGTGAGAAATTCGCTTGGCGACGAACTGAATTTCAGCGTATACGATTTACCCTGCCTAGCTATTGAATCGCTATATTCTATTTTCTAACAGAAATAGGCATTTCCCAATTATTAAAGAAAATAAAGATTGTGTTATCTTATATAAAACGTAATATATAAATCCGAATCTTAAATTGCTTATCGTCCATTATCAACGAAAGGAATCAAGGTAGATAAACTCGATAGTGGCCAGTGAAGGCAGGTAATTCATAATCCAATTCTCTTACAAGTTGTGTTACAATGACAAGCTGATTTTCATTTCTAAGTTTAAATGCAAGGCACAAAGACAATGAGCACATGAAACAGCGCTGCCTGCGCATATTGCAACATTATTCGTGACATTCATTGCTCTCATCGCATTAGCAATGAATTCCGCGAGCTGCATTAGATAGACCACCCGCCATCCACTGCAAGTCTCTGAACAACAAAACAAAACCTCCGATATAACATAAGTTTTTTATCCACTTTGGTTAGGTAAAGTCAAGCATTATGCCATTATAATCAGTTACGTAATGAAGTACTTTATCTCCCTAGTGTGGTAATGTTCTTCATTAGGACCCTAGAGCGGTAAAGTATTGGCGTACTTTGCCACTTTTCTTTTGAAAATATTTTGGACTTCTTTGCCTTGTATTCTTCACTTTTCCTCCTTAAAACGCTAATGAGTGTACTTACTGATATCAATATTGTCATTAAGTGATATTTAATATGGAGTAGTGGATCCAAATATACTTTATTTCTCCATCTCTGACTTGCCAGAAAAAGTAAGCAATCAAAACATTTTCCGATATGGAATGAACGGAATGGAATGAATTCATACCAATCTTTAAAAATTAAATATTTACGCTCATTTTCTTTCTTGAGTTATTGGACAATGTTTATTTAGCAGCATTTGCTGATATTTCTACTTCCGAATCAGAACTATATTTACTCATGTGAAAAGTATTCACCAAGTGTGTTTCAATTGTTCTCCTTGTTGAGAACAGTATTGCCACTTATAGGAGAAAAAATGTGAATACTAAATGAAGGCGTAGGACGAAATTCCACATTAAATCTAACAAATGTTTAGAAAGTGGATAAAACTTTGTACGATATTCGTGTCGTAACATCTGATTACAATACTCAATTGGTTACCAAGCTCGACCTAACGGCCTCGTTTGGAAATTTTCCAAACTCGTATTGTAATCAGATGCTTTACAACACTTATATCGCAAAGAACTATTATGTTTCGAGTGGTAAAAGTTAAATTTTATTTTGCGAGTAGGGAATGTTCCGACACGAGGCCAATAGTGTCGCAATCCTGCGAGCAAGATAAACACACATTCAACACGTAGGTCACGCACTCTTGTTTAGACCGCCTTACTTCAGAGTTGAGTTATTTATACAGGACACCTATTTAATTGCAAATTCCTCTAATTAATTAACCAGAAATTTACTAGTAAATGCAATGGAGCTTCAATCGAAGAAGCATCATTCTTTAGTAACTTCAAAATAGACTCTGAGTAAGGTAGAGTAAGTCAATCGAATAGGTCATTATTTTATGTCTTTAAATATTTATTTTATGTCAAAAATAGTTCAAAACTGAATGTGACGTGCGACGTGGAGACGTGAAATTCTGTGCACGTTTTTATAATCCTGTGATCCCAACACTAAGCCATATTCTAGTTGAATTTTAAATATAGAAGAAATGAGCGTTTTTGCAAGGTTTGTTAAAAAATATTCCCTCCAATGTAATAAAATCTAATTTTAAATGTAAATCAGCTATAAAATTGAACTCCTATCCCTCATCATGTCCTCCGTGAAGGAATAATGCTTCCTGCCGCGACATGGAGAACGATAGTTTGAATAACTATATTTCCCACTGAATTCTAGAATACGTGCACAGATAATGAAGTTACATTTAGCTAATTATTTTAAATAAACAATTTTCATTTAATAAATATTCTTTAATATTAAAATTCTTCATCTCTCAATTATTGTCCTAGTGTTTCATGGCCGTTTTTAGGACGTGCATTATCATCTGTCATTGAGCATTGAATTGGCAATTTCAAAATGTTGACAGCATTGTTTTGGTTGCATCCTTTTGATGCTCAACAAAACCCCAGTTATGCCAACCTACGCAAACGGATTGCGAGTTTTTTTGTCAAATTACAGAAAACTCGCTCAGACTAAAGCATTGGCATGCGGAACCGACAAGACTAAAGAACATAGTGGATGCACAAGTATATTATTACAAAATAACTTCCTAATCTCTGTGAAAAGTGTATGACACATCTCCATTGTTCATCTGTTGATACAATGTCCTGATTTGGACATTCGCTCGGCAGCAGTGGTCGAGGCAACATCGTGTGCCCCGCTCAGTAGAGCCTCGCGGTCTGTGACTCGTTTACGTGTTTTCATCGAACTCAAGAAGTTTAAGTGTCAGTGTAAAGTAAGCAGTCTACTTCAGTGCATATAACTGTTCTGATTACGATCGATCTGTTTCTCATTGTGAATGGGGAACAGAAAATAAATGGCGGATGCCGAAGCCGCTACCCGAGGGCAGGCCTCTGACTACAGGAGCCAGCCCGTTGAAGGAAACCACACCGGCCGTCCAAGTTACAACAGAGTCGTTCTCAATGCCATGTACCCGGAGAAGGAACAAGGTATTATAATTGAAGGCAAAGACCACAGCACACCCCTCGAAAGGTACGTAGAAGCTTTAGCATCGATTGTTCCGCCTAGTCACATCACGTATGCTTCAAAAATTTCAAATAACAGAGTGTGTGTATTTTTGAGCAGTAAGCAGTTAGTGGATGAATTAACAGAGAAGTACAAGACTATTAATATTGAGGGCTCCTCCCAAAATATTCGGTCTCTTGTGAGTAGACAGAAACGTATCGTAATTTCAAATGTTTATCCTATGATTCCTAATGCAGTAATTGAAGATGAACTAGATAAATTAAAAGTGATACGCAGTTCTCAAGTGTCGTTTCTCAGAGCTGGTTTTGGTAAAGAACAGTTCACTCATATCTTAAGTTTCCGAAGACAGGTGTTCGTTCCGGAAGACTCATTAAGTTTGATACCTGAAGCTATACTGATCACATACAAAGGAGAAAGAAACTGGATTTACATGTCAAGCGGTATCATTAAGTGCTTTCACTGCAAGGAAGAAGGTCATATTGCCAAAAACTGTAAAAATGTAGGAGACATTAACCTCAACCAATCGGAAGACATAATTGATAACAATGTAGCCGCTGACAACGAACAAAGAGATAAGGTTCCTAGTTACCATGAATTTCCCCCACTTGACCAAGGCAAGCCTGTTAAGAGAGCCTTATCACAGATCACAAGTATTCCCAGCAATTCAAGTGAACTTCAGGAAGAACAATTCAACCGTCCCCAAGGAAAAATTAACGGTTCGGCGAAACAAACTAAGAAAAAGAAAAGGAAGGTATCCAGGGAGAACACCGTTAGTAGTGTCTGCAACAAGAAAAGCATAGTGGAGCAACTAGCCCCAGCGAAAGAAAGAATAGAAGAATCCAACAATGTACTAACGTACGAGCAACTAAAAGACTTTCTGGAAAATACTTATGGCTTAAGTAACCCTCTTCAAATATCTCTTAGTTACACCAAAGAGACAGGCAGGCTAATTGAAATGCTCAAAGAAATATATCCATTACTGTCTGACAGAGGAATAAAATCAAGATTTACGAGAATTATGAAGAAACTTAAGGACCCAGTCATCTCAGATTCTTCAAAGGAATTGTCTGACAACGACGAACTAACAAGCGAAGATCTTCAAATATGAAGATAAGAATTTTACAATGGAATGTGAACGGTTTTTTCACTAGATATGAATTTCTTCAGAAGATTCTAAAAGACGAAAACTATGATATACTGTGTATCCAAGAAACCAATTTCAAAAATAAGTATTATTTTAATATAAAAGGTTATCAATGTTTTTATAAAAACAGAGTGATATGTGGAAATGCAAGTGGCGGTGTTGCGATCTATGTTCATACGTCGATCAAGTGCAGTGAATGCGTTATTACAAGCGACTTAGAAGTATGTGTGATACGGCTGCATATTGGCGGTAGTAGCTTTCATCTGTGTAACGTATACATTCCTAATGCGTTTCAGCTAGAATCTCGCCACCTAGACAACTTATATTCACAAATATCTGGCCCGGTACTGATAGTCGGCGATTTTAATTGCCACAACTTGATTTGGGGATCAACCAGAACTGATCGTAGAGGGAAAATTGTTGGTGAATTTGCGAACAATGAAGATCTTATAGTCTTGAACGATTGCAGAAAATCTACATACTTCAATGCGGGTAGCGGCAACTCATCTTGCATCGACCTAAGCATCTGCACTCCAACTTTGGCCAGATATCTAAAATGGAACGTGATGGAAGACCTTCACAATAGTGATCATTATCCTATATCATTGTCATATGATAATTCGATTATTCCTGAGGACATCTATATGCCCAGATGGATATTTAAAAAGGCCAACTGGAAGTCGTACCAAGACATCATTGCGAGCAAAGTTCAGAACCTTAAGAAATTGAACATCGACGATTCAGTGCAAATAAACGATATTGTGAACAACTTTACAGACCTTATACTGTCGACAGCGGATGTGACTATACCCAAAACAAAAAATACTAAAAGTAAGAAGAAACTACCTTGGTGGACAAAGGAATGTGAAGAAGCGGTTAAGAATTACAAGCACTGGTTTAATGTATTTAAGAAACATATCACAAATGAAAATCAATTCAAGTTTAAATCAGCACGAGCCAGGGCAAGAAGAATCATAAAACAATCTAAAAGGAGCTGCTGGAAGGAATACATTTCATCCTTCAACAGTAAACTGAACTACACGGAGGCTTGGAAGAAAATAAACGCTATCGATGGAAAATTCAGAACAAATTACCCGAAGTCTATGTATACGCCAGACGGACAATTCATTCATGACCCGTGCGATATTGCAAATAGCTTTGGAAAGTTTTTCGCCTCAAATTCTAGTGATGCGAACCTTGCGGATAGCTTCACAAAACATAAAGAAGAAACTGAGAAATCTCCCCTAAATCTGGAAGTAGAAGAAGATGAAATAGATGATTCCATACAACTGAATGTACCCATTACGCTCCGAGAACTGAAGGTCAATATACGTAAACTAAAAGACACAAGCGCCGGTCCCGACGGAATACCTAACATATTTATCCGGATGCTCCCTGAAGAAGCTATCAGTGTTCTTTTAGACATTTACAATTATCTATATTTAAACAATGTATTCCCACAAAAATGGTCAGAAGCGGTTATTGTTCCAATTCACAAGCCTGGTAAGGACCAATTTTTAATAGACAGCTACAGGTCTATTGCCCTAACGTGTTGTCTGTGTAAATTACTTGAGAAGGTAGTGAACTACAGACTTAAATGGTACCTAGAAAAACATCAGCTAATATCGCCTCATCAAAGTGGTTTTCGCAAGAACCGATCTGCCTTAGACAGCATTGCAATAATTGAGAACAGCATCTACAATGGATTTGCCAATAACATGTTCACAGTGGTACTAAGCCTCGACATCGAAAAGGCATATGAGATGGTTTGGCGACGGCGTATTATGGACATAATAACGAAACATGGAATTAAAGGCAACATAGCTAAGTTCGTGCATAACTTCGTTAAAGAACGTTACATTAATGTCAGAGTAAGAGGAGTCTTATCAGAGAGATATATGCTGACAAATGGAGTACCGCAGGGCTCTGTTATTATTATCTATTGTTATTTTGTAGTTGTCGCTAATAACCTTTTTGTAGTTGATGCGACATAAAATAAAATAAAATAAAAAAAATGTCCTGATTTAAATAATTTAAAAACTAAATATGAACTATCACATAAAATGTAAGAGCTATTAACTGACAGAAATGTGACCTACAAAGTAAATTAATTTCTTATCTGGGTTAGAATTAGATAAAAATACATGTATTCATTCGATCTTAAAGTTAAATACTAATTATCTATATATTATATTATCATAGAGCAATCTAAAGCAAAATATTAATATTTTTATGGTTTACTAGTTCATTGCTGGGTGTTTACGAACCTCAAAGCACATAACGGTATTGTTGCCTTGCGGGACCTTGCTGATTCATTATGGGCTTTTGAATACTTTACGGCCCGCTTTAATACCAACACATCACATACATTTTTAAGAATTCGATTTATTAAAGTTACAATGCAAGCAAAAACAATACATAAATGTCATAATGCTCAAATAAGTAAAATAACTCATTATAAACCTTATTTTGCTTAATTTATACAAAAATTGCAATTTTAGAATGTTCCTTTGAATATACAATTGCTACCAGTCACTCATTGTTCACTGTTATGTATCACTTTTGTAGAGACATAGTATGTGTTTCTTGAGTAAACTTGGGTTTTTCAAACGTGGCAGCTGAGGGTAGTATCTCTAAGATGTCGGCACGACTTTTTGAATCATTCTCAGTCCTGCCGTAAGGAGTCGCATGATCGCGACTGCATCGAGCGGTGCTGCAGATCAAGGGACTCTAGCGGCAGGAATGAGAATGACTCAAAAAGTCGTGCCGAATTCCATCGTAGAAATACTCGCCTCGTTAGAAAATCCCAAGTATAGCAGTACTACTCGTAGTAAAAAGATGTTTAAGGAACATCGGCTAACATCCTCAAAATGTTATTTTTTGGGGGGTATTATGAAATATTCTAAATTACGTTTGACAATAGACGCAAACCTAAAAGTACGGTCTCATCAACGCAATTTACACTGTTATTAACTTTGTTATATAACTCTCAAATACACCATAAATATTTTCATATATTTTTCAAGATTTTACTGGAAACCACTGTCCGTATTTTTGTTAGCTTTTGCGAGAATTTCCGTTGAAACCTTTCAATATTCTTTCATTTTTGTACGAACAAATCATCCAATAAGGATTGTGCAATAGTAATTAGACACCCACAGTTTTGTTTATCTGACGTCATATTGACAAATGACTAATAAAATGCGTCTTTTCACTTTCGACGCAAGAAGAAATATAAAGTGTTTCGAATTCTCATTTAATTCAGCAACGAACTAGTAGACCATAAAGTTTCGTATGCACCACGGTCGTTACTAGATGTTTTTGCCCCTCCGGCTACTTCCAACTAGGGATGTGTCGATCGCGAACGAAATAGTTCAATTGAATTATTCATGAATAGAAACGGTAGGATACGGAAGACCATTTAGTGAACTATAAGTTCATCTCGTGAACTATAAGTTCATTCAGTGAACTATAAGTTCGCCGGTCGTTGTTCACCTAGTTCAGAGATCTCTGGTCGTTCTCTTAGTTTACTGCTCATCGTTCATATTATACTTTTGTTAATAAAAGATACAAACGATAAGCAAAGCGTTTACAAATGATAAGCCTATATTATGTATCGTTCTCCCTAAGTCCTTAAAAAGCAAAAATGAAAATGTAACTTTAACTGCTAATAACTTTGGAAAATTCCAATTTACCATCGAGATTCTTTCACTACTATAAACTGTATTGTCTCCGCTATAATTTGACAGCAGAAAAACGAAAATCTAAGATATAATATTTGAGAAAATCAATTTTGAAAAACACCGTTACTTTTTACTTTGCCCTTTATATGGCTTTATTAATGACCTTGTATTTAGGTTTTTTGTTTTAAATCTTCAGAATGGGATGTATACATAAGAGACATAAAGTATGTTTTAAAGTAAAATCAAATTTGAAGAAGTTTTAGTAGTTTTTAAACAATGCCCTCTGAGACTCGTGCAAAACATGAAATTTCATGATTCTCAAAATGAAGTTAATAAAAAAATTAAAGCCGTAAAGACCATTTTCATTGTTGTTTCGTCTTTTTAAATCAATTTACAAAGTTTCAGTCCAATCGGAAGATGGTCGGGATATTTTGGCCTATTTGACATGGAAAAACCCATATTTGATAATTTAAATATTATTCACACACAAAATTAAATTAACACAAAAATTGACAAATACAAAACTACCTTCAGGAACCAAAAATTATTATGTTGTATAAGAAAGTTCCTTAATTGTTTCCATTGTAATTTACAATTAGATACATTTCCATTTTTTTCTCAGAAATTATTATATCTTCTGTCATCCAATATGTGTTTCAGACAGGAAACACTTCGTTCTACATTCACACTTGTTCGTGTGCCGAGCTTCTCTCTGACGTACGTGCCCGCGCAGCTAAAAGCGGTCAAAACTGTGTTCTTTCTCTCTCGGAATTCGCAGGGCAATATATGAAGTTGAAAGGCCGCTTGCTAAAAAGCTCCGCACCCGGACGTAAGGTCAAACGTGATTCAGGGATGCAGTCTTGTGTTGGTAAGTTCAGCGAAGAGTGTGACAAAAGTGATACAACAACGGTGACAAAACGCATTTATCTTCGGATTGGGATGATAGACCCCAACACCGCGTTGGCTGAGCGGCCGCAAACAGCTAGTGGCAGCATGGCATACCCCTCACTTCCAACTGCAATTCCTCAGCAATTAGATAGGCATTGTGAAAGGTATAGACTCTCAGTTCGTAGTGCAACGAAATGCAGAATTGATGCATGTTAAACGGCACTCGGGTTTCATAGACCGCCCGAATGCACTGCCGGGTTAAGTTATAAAACTTTTATGCATCAAAGGCGTTATAAGGGTTCTAATATTCGAGCGGCGACAAAATTCCCGAGAGCCTTTAGCCCGAGATCATTAGAACCAGTTGGTACGTATGT
The DNA here is from genome assembly GCA_011170035.1 of Teleogryllus occipitalis. Classification (NCBI taxonomy): domain Eukaryota; kingdom Metazoa; phylum Arthropoda; class Insecta; order Orthoptera; family Gryllidae; genus Teleogryllus; species Teleogryllus occipitalis. Next base: position 22,560 of record BLKR01015758.1, on the reverse strand, counting down.
GATTTTATTTTTTACCTAATTTTATTGATTCACATTTACTTATTTACTAATTAACTAGATTCTAATTTAACCCTGTTTGTCTTTTCATACTTCACTCCCAAAATTCCCTTTCATCATTCCCTCTCATAATTCCCCCCGTAAGAGAACATATAGCATCATTCCACTGTTTTCATATTTCCCTCGTAACCACGATCCTTTAGATCGAGGTAAGATATCCTTATCGAAGGTAATAACAAATTATAACGTATCAGTAAAAAAATAAAATACTTGAAATTACAAATCCAATCAAATTCATTACGTTTAATGAGAAACTAAATTCTGGAAAAGGCTTGAGGCTGTTGCTTGTCAAATGTCTCGCCATCCAGCGGGGGAAGATCACCGCCTCCTCCCGCGATAAACAATAATTACGCTTGCGAGACTACTGACATTAGCAGTTGACGCACCCCAAATCACTAATCCAATGAATCAAATTTATTGGCTCTAACGTGTGCCTTAATGGAGTGCAGTGCCGCTTTAACGCATGGGCGAACCCGGCGGCCGCCGGGGGCCTCAAAATATCCAACACACAAAACTCGAACACTCCATTCAAGAATTATATATTATATTTATTTATTGGTAAAGATATCAAAGGCACGAAGAAATTCAACGAAGCGCACGTGACGCCTTTCGACGTGTGGGGTCTGGCAGTCCCACGTGTCGCGCGCGGTCGGAAAGACGAACTACGTGACCTATCGCCCTCCACTATATCTTGCGGAAACCTCGCCACCGGATGCAGAATCGTTCAACACAGGATGTCATCAGATCTCATCTTACACCTACGGCACAGCGAGATATTGAGTTCTTAAAATGCAATGGGTCTTCTAGACGCCTAACGAAAAGTTATACTAAAAATCCATTTTAATATTTTTTAATTCAAATTTTATTACTAATTCAATTAACAATATTTTCCCTTATAAATATATTTTCTAAATTTCTTGAAGTACCTATCTAGTGTGTTAACATAGTAGTTATTACTATAAAAACCTTTTAGATGTGTGACATTATGTAAATATGCAATTTCACGCTCCTTTGTGATATCATTTTTACGATGACAACAGCAAAAGGATTTTCAAGAAGTTCAATACTCCTATTCATCGTCTTACAATTATTAAAATTATTCAATTGCTTTCGAGTTCTATTCGCCGTCTTGCGTGTTTGCACACACTGTTCCATACGAAGGTCGGAAAGCGAAAGATAATTCGCATTGCCCTTCGTGTCACGCGCTTCGGATCCGATAGCTGTGATGTTTCTCCTCCCGGTGAGTGACGATCATCTCCTCGTCGTCACAACGCAGCTGGCCGGCAAATTTCCGGGCTTGGGGAGCAACTGATAGAGTTGGGCAGGCCTGCAGCCACTCAATATCCTACAGTATTCATTTGTCTTTCAAAGGGTTCGTGTCAGTGAGAGTCTATTTGCCTAAGTTTTCTAATTTAACACTCTTCCCAGTTAGCGTATCAATTTCAATAATTTATAATGAAGCGTTTTTAAAGTGATTGTGCTAAACGTAAGAAAGTTAAGGAACTGGAAGAAAATATTAAGAAAATCCCGAAACTAATTAATTATTTCAATTATACTGTCAACAAAAACGATAATACTGCTAATGTACCCATAAATCACATTCCTGGCCCATCAACATGGAGTTCGCAGAAAAACAATTTACAGAACCAATCAGAAGTAACAAATAGTGTGCTAGAAAATAAAGATTTTATGACGTACAATGAAGAAGATAATCAGGAACAGGTGAAGATAATCAAGACAGAAGACCAGGAGTGTGCTTCAGGAAACTATGTAAGTACCATTAATTCAGAAAATAGTCACTATACAATATCAGACCCCGGTCTTTGGCCACATACTGATGACATCTTACGTGATTATTGGGTAGAAAAAGGATCTTCTGCTTGTCAAAATAAAGAAAATAATTTTGATAAATCGGTCCGCATACATGAAAGTGGTGATAATATGGAAGAAAGGCGACTTACTCAAGCAATGTTCTCGCGACAATTGCCAAACAAAGAAATTGTACAAAGGGAATGGCTCATATATTCACCTGCGAAGGGAAAAGTTTATTGTTTTGCGTGCAAATTATTTTCTCACTCCAAATTTCCATTCAGCGGAGATGGTTTTAATGACTGGAAACATGCTTTGAAAGCTGCATCAGAACATGAAAATAGTCAAGAACATAGAAATTGCATGGTAGCTTATAGTAGTCGATCAAAAACACTCGGGCGAGTAGATACACAATTGATCGTCCAATATAATAATGAGCGACAATATTGGAAAGAGGTGTTGAAAAGAGTTACTGCAGTAATTAAATTCTTAGCATCGAGAGGACTCCCTTTAAGAGGTTCTGACCAAAGACTTGGTTCAGTAAAAAATGGAAATTATTTGGGTATTTTGGAACTTATAAGTCAGTTTGATCCATTTTTACACGAACACATAAAGAATGATGGTAATGCAGGGAAAGGGATGCTATCATACTTGTTAACCACCATTTGTGAAGAGTTCTTGGAAATAATGGGTACTAAAGTCCTTTCAGTAATCATTTCGGAAATTCGAAAAGCAAAATACTATGCTATTTCTGTAGATTCCACTCCGGATGTGACTCATGTTGATCAGCTTACTTTTATAGTAAGATATGTGATAGATGCTGTTCCAAAAGAGCGATTTTTGCAGTTTATTCCCATTCATGGTCATAATGCAGAACATCTTACAGAAGTTGTGACACACTTCCTAAAAACCAATAACATAGATATCCTGAATTGTGGGGGCCAGTCTTATGACAATGCAGCAAACATGTCAGGGCGATGTTCAGGCTCACAAGCGAAGATAAAAGAACTAAATAAGTATTCCGTGTATGTGCCATGTGCTAGACACTCACTCAATTTAGTAGAGGTAGATGCTGTCAAGTGTGTTTTAACTGTGACAATTTATTTTGATTTGGTACAAAATCTTTACATCTTCTTTTCATCGTCAACATACCGCTGGGAGATACTTTGTTTATATTTAGGTCCTCGTCGTAAAGTAGTGAAACAACTTTCAGACACTAGATGGTCTGCGCAAGCAGATGCAGTAAATGCTTTGGGTGAAGGATATAATGAAATTCAATTATGTCTTCAGTCTATAAGAAATGATGTGACAAATCAGTCGTCAGAGACACGTCTTAAGGCTCAAGGATTAGAGAAAAAACTTGATAAACTTGAAACAGTTTTTTTAACAATATTGTGGAATGAAATCCTCAGTAGATTTAACGCAGCGAGTAAACTACTGCAAAGCGAAAAAGTTAATTTGTCGGCAGCAGTTAAGATGCTGAAGTCATTAACAGTATTTATTAGGGAGAAGAGAGATGATTTTGACGATTAAGAGTCCAAATCAAAAGCGAAATCAGTTGTGAAAGAATATCATGATACACAAAGGCGTCAAATAAAACGTAGCTCCATTCTTGCATTTGCAGATAGTGGATGTAGTAATGAGAAACTTCTGGGAAGAGAAAAGTTCAGAGTAGAAACATTCCTACCAATAATAGACACTCTGGTTTCTAGTCTAGAACTCCGAAGTAAAGCATATGTAGACATTGTTGATAGGATTGGTTTTTTGGAATGTCTGCATGAGCTAGAGAATTCAGAAATTTCAAAATATTGCGAAAACCTTGCAAATTTTTATAGTGAAGACTTGATAACTTCAGAGCTTACACCTGAATGTCACCATTTTGCTGCATATCTTTAAACAAATATAAAATATTTTCAAAAATATGCTGGATATAATGAAAAAATTATCAATATTCATAACCTGTACAGTTACATGAATAATGAGAATATATTATCAGCATTCCCCAATATGGAAATTGCTATGAGAATTTTCCTCACTTTATTTGTAACCAATGCATCTGGAGAACGTTCATTTTCTAAGCTGAAAATAATAAAAGAGTTACGAAATAGCATGGCACAACCACGATTACATAATTTAAGTTTGATGAGTATTGAACATGACATTTTGGCAGAAATTGATTTTGAAGACACAATTCACGATTTTGCCACCTCGAAGTGCAGAAAAGTTATTCTCTAAAGAAGACTAATAATAATTAATAAAGGAAGAGTGGAGTGTTAACAGTCAAGACATCACATAGGTGAGTTTATTATTATTGCAGGTAAATTGCAATAATGCAGGTAAATTATTGCAGGTAAATTGCCGAAGTGTTGTTAATAAGGAAATTCAGCTTTGGAACTTAATTGAGGCGTGTGATGCGGACGTAGTGATCGGTACTGAGTCATGGCTAAATGAGGATATATCAGATTCGGAAATCTGTCGAAGCGACTATAAAATATTTCGGCGGGACAGGGGAACTAGAGGCGGGGGGGTCTTTATTTTAGTTAAATCATGTATAAACGCGAACTTGAAATGGAAAAGCATTGAGCATGAAATGATAGGAGTAGATATAAGAATCGACAACTTGCAGACAATAGATCTTATTGCATGTTATAGGCCACCAAATAGTAATTATTCCATTCTTGAGAATATTCTCGAACTGGCGGAAAATTTGAATAGAACCAATCCGATTATTATTGGCGGGGACTTAAATCTAAGTGACATTAATTGGCAGGGTGATCTATGCGATAGAAAAATACAGTTAATAATAAATAAACTAATTTGGGATGCAGGAATGACGCAAGTTGTTGATAAACCAACGCGTCAACATTCTATTTTAGATATTTTTCTTATTAGACCGATGGACATATTATACTACTGCGATGTTATTCAGGGAATAAGCGATCACAAGGCCGTAATTCTTGAAATAAATGCTACTATTTGCAGGGTAAATGATAAAATCGGTAATAGAATATGGCAATATCGTAAAGCTGACACAAATGGGCTGCAGCATTTTCTAAAACTGAAATATGTGGATTTCGAAAAGTTAGGAGGGGGATTGGAAAACATATGGCAGAAATTCAAAGAAATCATTGAGGAAGCTCGGCAGTGTTTCGTTCCTTTCAAGTACATTAAAAAGAATTCAGATCCAGTGTATTATAACGCGGAAATTCGCAAATTGAAAAGAAAAATGAGAAAAGCGTATAGTATTAGGCATCGCAGCGAGGCACATTTACGTAAATTCCAACAAATTATGAAAGAAGTAGAAAATGAAAAGAAAACTGCGCAAGAATCGTATCTTAAGTTAATTTTAGATGATAACGAAAATGCTTGGGCAAAGTTTTTAACTTTGTACGCCACCGGCGAGGTAAACAGGAGGACACACCTCCTATAAGATGGCAAAATGTAGATATCGTAGACGATGAAGAGAAAGCCAATGTATTCAATAATTATTTCTGTTCTGTATACAAACAAAAAGCTAACCAAATTATCATAGGGCACAATGACGTGGATCATATATTCAAAATTGATCAAACGGAAGTACGTTCACATTTGAAAAATATGAAAAACTGTAAGTCTTGCGGTCCGGATGGTATTACAACTGACATGTTAAAGATAGCAGGGGAAACAATAATACCATGTTTGGTCAGACTTTTCAATATATCAATCAACAACGAAAGTGTACCGGATGATTGGAAATCTGCCTTAATAGTGCCAATTTTCAAAAATGGACCAAAATATGAAGTGCAAAATTATAGGCCAGTTAGTCTTACGTCAGTAGTCTGTAAATTGTTTGATTGAGTTATTGATTTTGCTAAAGCATTTGATGTTGTGCCGCATGACATATTGATACTGAAACTTATTGATGCTAAAATTGACAGGCGGGTAATAGCATGGATAAATGCATTTCTTCGCGATAGAAATCAAAAAGTCCGAATTGGACAGCACTTATCGGAAAAGGGTAACATTACTTCTGGGGTTCCTCAGGGCAGTGTCATAGGCCCACTGCTGTTTCTTATCTTTGTAAATGATTTATCGCGAAATATAACGTCAAAAATTCGACTCTTCGCCGACGACTGTATATTATATAGGGAAATTGCAGATCAGCACGATATGATTCAACTACAGGACGATTTAAATAAAATTTACGATTGGGCAATAGCTAATAAAATGACTATAAATGGAAAGAAAAGTAAAGCGATCACATTTTGTAGGGCCAGAGCTTTTCATACAATACCTTATCAGCTAGGTAATGACGTAGTTCCGAGAGTCTCGAGCTCTAAATACCTTGGCATTCTCCTGGATTGTCAATTGGGGTGGGAGAAATAAACGAACTATGTAGTGGGTAAAGCTTGGAGGTCTTTGCATTTCGTCATGAGAAATCTTAAAAAATGTAATACGAAAGCAAAGGAAATCGCGTATACCTCGCTTGTCAGGCCGGTAATGGAATACGGAGCCAGTTGTTGGGATCCGTACAGAATAGGACTTAGAGAGCTTAGAGAGGATACAAAACAGAGCGGCAAAATATACATTTCGGAAGAACACACCTGCGCATTGGGAATCATTAGAACGCCGGAGGAAGAGGGCACGACTATGCGCGCTGTATAAATCTTACGTAGGTTGCTCCGCATGGCAGGAAATTCGGGGAAGGCTAGATAAACCAGATTATTTAAATAGATTTGATCACAAATATAAAATTAGAACAAGAATACAAAGAACGGACGTAGGGAAATTCTCCTTCGTAAACAGAACTATAGTAGCTTGGAACGATTTGCCTGCGGCAGTTTTTGAGCCCTTTCCTTGCTCAGCGCCAGGGTTTAGAAAAAAAATATAGGAAATTAGTCAGTAGGGTGAAAACGTATAGTGAAATGAAGTGTTGGCCGCCCCTTAACAAGATGGAAAGACTCACTCTCTTGATGTGGAAACAGGCCTTAAGGCCTAAATCCATGAAGCAGAAGAAGAAGAAGAAGAAGAAAATGGCGGGCGCCGCCAGTTCAGATGTGGAAGTATTTTCAAATGAAAAATACATGAAAGAAACACTTGTATGAACATGAAAGTAAATTCGTTGAAATATATATGAACTCATAGCACTTAACCACTGTTAACACAATTCTTTTTGAAGAAATTACATTGATATCAGATAAAATAACATTAATTTTAAAACAATTACGTTCTTATACACATTTAAATTCCAATATTCTTGTCCAAACACAATTTATGAACTTTATCAAATGACCAGTTTACTACAGAATTTTGCGATAAGAAAAACGATTATAATTGCATATTTTCAATTGTTCATATGTACATTACATTTGCAAAAATGCAAAATACTGTCTTTCTCGAATCGTTAGGACTTCTAGGGAACCATTTCAATAAAAGAAAGTAAAATTCTAAGACCAGCTGTATATTTATCATTAAAGTAACAACTAACCTAGATATTAAGCAATTAATTTGCATCTCATGTCAAAATTGTTATTTTGCTATCATCAAATCAGGGACAATTTGGGGACACTCCCCGGCAGGAATAGCGCATATTTCGGAATTGTTTATAAAATTGTTAATTGTTGAAAAATTGTTAATTCGCAGTTTTTGGTTCTGGGACATCAGAAAACCCTTCCCACTTTAGAATTGCGAAAATTGGAAATTGTTTATAATTTTACAAATTTTGCAATTATTTTTTATTCTCTCATCTCAATTCCCTTTACACAAGATGCAAAATTCCGCAATACAACCGGAGCTATCGCCTTTCGTTTTCGAGATACGCAATTGTTTATAGGATCTTAGCGTCTGATGACAACCCTCACTTGTTTCCAGCCCCCAATTCATTCGATCTTGGCTGTCAAGTATAAAATTCAAATAGTTTTGCAATTTCTTGCTTTCTGCTGATTAAATTGTATTAACGATTTGTGACTTATGACAAATCGGTGGAAATTGTTGCTCATAAGCTATTTTTTAACTTTCGATTCTTCATCTATCGTTGACACACGTTTTATTATAAATAAATTCTCTGTAAAATTTCAAAACGCTGAGACTAACTGTTATCATGCAAATTTGAAGATTTCTTTGTGGTTGGATGCATTCTATTCAGCGGTGCAAAGTGTATGCCAATATGTTTTACGTCTAGCGAGGAAATTCATTATCAACAAATTATTTTGCAAAATGCTTTTGGACAGAGCGGTGGCATGAGAGATCATTTTCGTATTTATACCACGAGGCAAGTTTTAGGCAGCAGATACATTCTGTGTATTAATTTTAATTTGGGTGAAATTGAATCACATGTGAATTTTCAAATACAACCATACATTTTTTGCCTGTAATGAATATATCAATAGAGAAATTCAGTGATGTCTCATTTGTTAATAATTTAAAGAGTAATAATGTATATTTGACACCGGGCTTGAGCAATCCTTAACTCTAAGGCAAGAAAAGCTTATCATTGGCTCTTCTGGTAATTCAAGTGGCCTAGCCTCGGAAGATTTCCCCGTTCTCCTCGCCTTAAAAGGCATAAGAGGCGGAGTCTGTAGAATGTGGCACCAATCCAATAACACTTCCCTCCCCTGGAGAATGCTTCGTTACTCCCTTTTGTAGGAACACGTTCTTGTTGTGTATTAAATTTTTTTTAATTATATTTTATTTTGCAATTTGTTTGTGAACAAACATTTGGCAAAATTACATAGATTTACATAAACAAATACATGAGAGGAGTAAAATCCCATGACCGTACTCCACCAATGATACATTATTAATACAAATTAACTATTAAATATAATTTCTGAAATGAATAATTTAAAGTCGATGTGGAAGGTCTAGAGTATGATGGCGTTGAAGTCGTCTGTAGGAGTCACTATTGTCTAGTAAGTTGATGGCTAGAATATTCGGATGATTATGTAGTCTTTGTAGGTATTTTGCACTAGTATTCTTGATTTCTTCTTTTATAGTTGGAATCTGTAAGTCTTTGTGTAATGTTGCATTCCTTACGTACCAGGAGGCATTTACAAATTTTCTTAAGGCTATAGACTGGAAGCGTTGTAATATTTCAACATTAGAATTTTGAGCTGTTCCCCAAAGTTGAATTCCATATGTCCATACTGGTTTTAGTATTGCTTTATACACAATTACTTTGTTTGCGATGCTTAACGATGATTTTCTTCCAAGTAGCCAGTTTAGCCTTCTAAGTTTTAGGTCTAATTCTTTTCTTTTCTTCTTTATATGTATTTTCCATGTCAGTCTTCTGTCCAGAGTAAGTCCGAGATATTTTGCCGAGTCATTTTGAGGAATACATTGCGATCCGATTTTTATAGGTGGACACGTTTCGTGCTTCAGACTAAAGGTGACTTGGACAGACTTCTTGTCATTGATCTTGAGGCGCCAGCGTTTCTGCCACTTGTGGATGGATTGCAGATGTTCTTCTACGAGACGAGATGCTTCTGCTGGATCTTCATGTCGAGCTAAGATGGCTGTATCGTCCGCGTAGGTTGCTGTCAATGCGTTTACAGATGATGGGATGTCGGCAGTATATAATGAATAAAGGAAAGGTGCAAGCACACTTCCTTGAGGCACTCCTGACTTTATAGGGATAAGTTTTGAAGTTTCACCGTTAAATTTTATTTGAAAATATCTCTCTGTAAGATACGATTTTAACAAGTGATAGTAAGGATACGGTAGATTTTTCTTAATTTTATACAATAGACCTAGGTGCCAAACCTTATCGAAAGCCTGGCTTACGTCTAGAAATACAGCAGAACAATATTCTTTATTTTCTAGCGATTCACTAATTTCGTTTACTACTCGATGAATTTGTTCTACAGTCGAATGTTGTTGTCTAAACCCAAACTGATGATGAGGTATTATTTCATTTTCTTGTAGAAGTGGATTTAAACGTGACAGAAGCAGTTTTTCAAAAACCTTTGATAATATTGGCAGTAGACTAATAGGTCTGTATGATACAACTTCATGTGTTGGTTTGCCGGGCTTAGGGATGACTATTACTTGAGCGATTTTCCATTGATCAGGGAAGTGTCCTAGTCTTAGGATGGCATTGAAGATGGAAGTAAGTAAGGCTATTAGTTTTCTTGGTAGATGGTGTAGAATTGTTGCTGAAATCATATCGTATCCTGGAGCTTTTTTAGTTGGTAAATTCTTGATTGTTGTTTCAACTTCTCGAGCACTTATGGATTTGATTTGGGGAGCTAGTTGCAGTGGTGAATCTAAGAAGTTGTAAATTTCTTCCTCTTCTGTAGCAGATATTTGTGAAGGAAATGGTTGAAAGATGTTAGAGAAATGGGACGCGAAGCATTCAGTTTTTTTCTTCGTCGGTTTTAGCCCATGTGCTGTCGATTTTTCTGATGGGAGGAATAGGTTGCATCGGTCTCTTCAAGTATTTAGTAGATTTCCAAAGAGAATACTCTGAGTTCGAATTCGGAATCAATTTTGTGAGTTTATCTTGTAGGGCGTGGTTTCGATATTCTTGAAGTAATCTTTTGAGGTTTTGCGAAGCTGTATTAAATTGTGAAAAATAATTTAAATTCAATATAATAAACGAATAAGAGTTTTGTTTGCATTGTAATGCTACACATATTTAAATATAGAAATAAGACATGCAACTAAACAGTATACACATGTTTTAGGAAGACGAAAATTCTTTCTTATTATAACACTCATTTGTATACTTCTCACAGACAATATTGAGAAGTACGCCATCAATCTGATGATTTGTTCTGGTAATAATCGATCTTATACCTAATTGACTTGTAATGATAGAAATTTCTAATGTCTGGTATGGAAAATTAAGCACGAGCTCAGTTAATTTTAATGAGAGAGCAATTTTTTGATGAAAATATTTTTTTAATGCATATATTCCAAATCCATATACTTCCTTACATTAATTAACGTTGTTTCCATTTCCATTGAAGACAAGGACATAACATCCCTCACGCGCCTATGTTTTGAAATAACCTTTAGAGAGGTCACTTGCTCTAGTAGCCGTGTTATTGAATTGAACTCTTGAAATGTTCTGTTCATACAGTAGTTCCCGAAACACGTAAATTCCAACAGGCGATCTCAAACTTATAGTAGTCACACCCTACTTTCAAACATTAGTAGATACCGCGGACTGTGAGACCGCACGTAGTTCGGTCAGACGAACGTAGTTCGAAACAGACTTCATTCTCGTTCATGAGCATGTGTTAATCTGTCCAACTTTTTTGTGTTGGAGGGGCTGTGATTCTTGGGGAGATAATAGTGTAGTGGACATGGAAACCACTCTCTGCACCTAAGCGAGTTCGTTTCCTAGTGTGGACAAAACTTTTGGGGATTGGAAACCTTTCTGCGGACTTCATGAATTATTATAATATTGCGATACTAAATAGTGCGTCCTATTATCATTATAGTTTTAATTCAATTTTTTGTCTTTCATTTTGTTTGAATTTTAATCAGTTTTCTGTTTCTTATATAATTTTGTTAATGTATTTTAGGAATGGGGTTTAACTGATGCCAATGTTATTCTTGATTTAAGCTAGATTGCTGTTTCCAAGTACTCGCGGTTCAAGTCACGTCTTATTGCGATCGGTGAGCTGAAGAATACCTGCATTAAGAGTGGACTGACAATATGCCAAGCTTCAGAAAAAAATTTCAGAATCTCGAAGGTAATATTGATGACAAAAATAAAAGATTGTAAAATGTCGCGATCGTAATAGTTGTGACTGTCAATCAAATAATATCCTAGCAGAATCTATAGCAAGGGCGGTCAGTTTTGCCCGCATGGGCATTCGTGTTCCTATTTATGCCTCGCGGGTGCCGCCACTCAAAATCGTCGCTGCAGCGGGCAACGAAATAAATTTGAGCGCGGAAACATTCCTGGGAGGTGGGTAACTCAATTACAAAAGAGAACAATGTTTTCATGAGGTTTTTATTAAATAAAACATAATAACTGTTGTAAAAAGCGCTTATTTATTGGAAAATAGAAAAATTCGTAATGAAAATTTTCTGAAAAATAGAATTATACAGAGTCCCACCAACTATGGGCCACCTCATAACTTCTAAACGGTTCCCGATATCGAAATGCAGTTTTGGCTTAACAATGCGGAATCATGGGGGAAGTAATGTGCGGTAGAGATATAATTCGAAATATTTTTAGTTTTCGAGAAAATTAATTATCTTTGATTTTTTAAATGGGACCATATATTTTTTTTACTTGCGATAGATAATCATAAATAGACGAATGCATTGATGTAACATACGTTAATATTTTGACAGTATATTGAGTATAAAATTATACTTTCAGACATATGATTTTGAACTAAATGTACGAAATTTCCTGTTAGCAACCGTTGCCATTGTCGCATTTGGGGAAGATTGCCTTCGCGGCGCCGGCACTTTTGCGAGAACAGGGGAAAGGTCGCGATGGACACTTTCCCCAAAAGCGACAGTGTCGACGGCTGCAAGAAGAAAAATTGCACGTATAATTTCAAATCTCAAGTATCATAATATAAATATATAAAAACGGGTTTATAAGTTTATATTATTATCGGTTTTTACATCACTACCAATGCGTGAACTATTTTTTTTATTTAATCGCAAAATATCAAAAAATACTAATACAGCCTTACCAATCCGTTTGAATTCATGTAATTCTGCAATTACAAAGTTAATTGTGAATGAACTTAAATTAATTAAGTAATTTAAATTAATTAAATTAAGTTTAAAAAATTAAAGACTATTGAAATATTTTATTGAAGTTTCTCAAGAAAATGTTTCAGTCTATCAGAACGGAGATGGGGAGGTACGCTTTCTCTAATTGTAAATTGGGAGTCAGAAAATAAACGGACGCAGAATATTGCCTGGGAAGTGGTTATGAAAGTAATGAAAGTAAGTTTAAATTAATAGTTTTTTTACGAACGTTATTCTAGTGTTTCATCACCAAACAATTGTAATATCAAAAAACTAGACTATTACCATGCATGCCGCCATTAGTTTTTATTAATCAAATTTTCGAAAAAACGTACTGCTAGCACTTCGGTTAGAACATTATAATATGTAATTTCAGTACATTGTCCATAATCGTTACATTACGCAAAATTGTGTGGAGTGGATAGTTAACGTCAGAAAATAACTCCAGTTACTTGTAATGATATACAGGACAGTTTGGTTAACTGGGCCAGATATGCTTTTTATTTATTTTTTTTCATTTGTTTATCTTAGGTTAGCCAAACTTATTATATAATAATATGAAGTTAATATCAGAAACAGTAATACAAATTATTAATTTTCAAGGTTTAGCAAATTTCGTGGGATGCAGAAACGTAGACGAAAAAATGATTCACTTAACTGCAGTATGGGATTAACTGATGCTCTTATTGTGGTCAAGTGAATTATTAAGAGCATGCTGAACACAGTTATACGAGTATATTATAAATAGGAGACAGATTTTAATGAAATATCATTTTTACTTTCTTGCATTCCTACGTATATACGGAGTAATATACGTAATGTAAAGGAAGTTATGTAATGCTGCGCGAAAAAACTGTGGATTTTCGGCAGAAAAAATTCATTGCCGGATCCTGATAACGAAAAAGTGGATAAATGCAGTTGCTTAATTAAGAGAAAAAAGTCCTCTAATATGTGATGTAGCCAGAATTCCTATTTTGTTGGTCCATGATACCGAAAACTCAATTGCAAGCGAAACGCCCGCCGTCTGTCCGTCTGTGAACACTACTAGCGCTTAAACCATGCGTAGGATTTTTTTCAAATTGAAGAAACATCTGTCTATCTATCTGTAGTTGAAGCTTTGAAATTTTGAAAACCATTCTTTAAAACTTGGGGGTTTTTAGATCAAGCCCCACGGACATTCTCGAAATTTTCTCAAAAGTTTTGCTCAAAATTTTTCTTTAAATTTATTTTAATAACAGAGCAAAATTAACTTATAAAAGTGGCATAGGTTATATTTTCACGGTTAACAGGATTTTCAAAAATTGCAAAAGTTTGAATTTTTCTAGCGTCTTCCCACAACTGAAAATATTGCAAATTTTTTGCGAAAATTGACCAATTAAATAACAAAAAATTAAACTAATGTTAAAACGATAATAATATAGAAGATGTAGCATTACAATAAATACTATGAAAATCGAAAACAGTACACTGATTTTTGGAAGGTTTAGATACATGTAAATGCCTTTTATCCAAAATCACAAATTTTTGGAATTGATCACTTTTATCAATAATCCTGCGATATTTAAGAAGCTATTAAAACAGTAAAAATGATTAAAAAAAATGTCTTTAAACATTTATGGGCTTTAAGAGTGTAATACAAATTTATTGGGGATCCTATTGTATTTTATTTCAATTATCTATGTCCCCGTCTGAAGTTGGGACTCATGGCAGTTGCTTAGGCCAAAGAACGGCCTTGCGAACAACTAGAAAACTCTAGCAGAAACTTCTACGAATCTAATACGAACGATATGTTAGAAAGAATAAAGATATCAAGTTTAGAAATTAAGAATACTCTTCTTATTCCCTTATATTACAAAAGTTCAAAATGTTACCAACTCTCTGATATTTGAAAACAAAATAAAATGGCCGTTTTTGTAAGTTTAAAAAGTATTCGTACACACCTGTTGAACAAAACATATTACGTTATTTAATACTGGGTATGAATTCCATTTGCTTTGATTATTGTCTCTAGTCTTTGCAACATAGATTTCAGCAACGTTGCCGTAGTCGCAGGGTCAATTAAACTTCGTTCTCTCAGACATGCATGTTTAATATTTTTTTATTATACAAACTGTATTTTCTATTTTCAATCCCATAACAGACCACATATGACCTACAGGGTCATATGCGATCAGTGAATGTTAGGGAATTTAGGAAGTGAATGAATTTGCTTTCTTAGTGTTTTAAGGTAGCTATGATCTAGTGGCGCCTCTAGGGTGACCAGATTAGTAACCAGGGAGGGCACCAAATATAAGAATATTTACCGCTTAAATGTCCGACCTATTTGCATTACTGGACATTTGATTGATGCAGAAGTCTGGTCTAAGGGATGCCAATTATTTTGTTAATATTCTTTCTTCATAATTCACGTTTCTGTTGGGTAAATATATTACTTTATTCATGTTGAAAATGGATGACGATATTCATATTGTTTTGTGAAATTTTTAATTTAAAACACGTTTACGAATTCTCGTACAGATCAAAATACAACCAATTTCGCACAGAAGCTTTGAGGAACAGATTTTTAAAACACCGTGCTAACATACGTTCCTAACGTGTTTGCAAATGTCAAAATTCAGACAGACACATGGCGCGGTCGCACATGATTTGTAACCGACGAGTGCAATAAGCTCACATAATTCCCTCTCACTTTCTTCCCTACAATGAAGAAACCATCCTAGGGCCAAGCGGCGGCCACAGGCCTCCTGTGTCCAATGCCCTGTTGCCAAATCCTGAGCTGTTGCCATTTACTCGGTTATCGCTTCCCAGCTAGGATAACAAAAATTACACTGCTGGCTTGAATAGCCGTTACAGCTTTCTTTCGAAAAAAAAAAAGGTTTCAGGGCAGCTGATAATTAGTCGATTCTCAAAAATACTTAATTGAAAAAAGCACCTACCACTGACGCAGTTATTCACTTTCTATTCATCTGTCTACCAATACAAACAATAAAAAAACCGGTCTTATTTTCTTGTTTTATTGGTAACGGTTACGTAATATATTACTACTTTTACACTACTAACACTTCATTCTTCTAATAAACCTTAAGGAAACGACAGAGACACGGCTGAGAGACAAAAAAATATATAATTATTGAAAAGCAAAACGATCTATAAAATTCCACGTCTACAACTGATTTCAAAGTCATTTGTCAGATACATACTCTAATGTACAGAATAAAAAATGAGTAGTGCAGGCTAGGATTTGAACCCGAGATCTTCAGCACAAGAAGAAGCCACCCAACCAAATACGCTACGATATTCTCCTTGGGCAGGTTACTTATGTAGTGTTTTGAATATTACAATGTTCTTGATGCCAGAAAATTCTTTCGAAAAATCGCAAAAGCTACTGTTTATTTCAGACAAAATTCTAAATAAAACGTATTTTAAAATTTAGTATTTAAAACTATTGAACTTGGAAATAAATCTCCAGCAAGTGTATTGGTGGTGTTCGAAAACATATATATTGTCACCATATAACTCAAACTTTTGCGAAAAACACTCATATTTTAAGAAACGTGCACATGAGATGATTTGAAAGACTAATAATGAAGAGCAGATTACATTAAGAAAGAAATATGTATAATTATCTTTCGTCTAACGCAGTGTATTCTTCAGACAACGTTCACAGAAGTAACGAATAGTACACAGAAAACTGCCAGAATAGCAAACATTCGTTTCGGTACATTTTTCAGTTTTAGAGGAATATCATTTTGTCACTCAATAGATCTTCATTGTATTAATTGTAATAATTAATTAATTGTATTGTAATAATTTTTTCAAATATACAATTTGTCCGATTTGTTACACACGATTCAAGCAGGAAGCTTTAAGTTAAATTTACTATGCGCACGAATAATATGAAACAATTGAATATTTGTAATATTGAAAAATTAAAACTTTGTATGGAAAAAGACTTACAATGTTTTTAAGTACACGTTGCAAAGGTTGCGATACTCAGTGGCATCGTTACAGTTTTCCCTGTAACCATGGTGGAAATAATGGTTATTTCCACCATGCCTGTAACGTTACTGACCGCGAGACCCTAGAGTTCGAGTTCCGACGTTGGCGGATGTTCGACTGTGGTTACATATGTAGGTCGAAAAACTTTGGAGACGTTTTGAAGAAAAGTTTGAAAATGCTCCCCAGGAGCTTCAACTAAATTACCACAAAATATAAAGAATTATTTTCAAAATCGCAGGGCCTCGATTCGGGCTAGATCGTTAATGGAAAATTAGTATTGACAACAGTTCTACGAATAGTTTACACACTAGTGTTCACAGAGAAACAGACAGAGACCAGCGGACATATGGACGGAGAGACCGACGTTTTGATATAATAACAACACTCTCTTGGTAACTTAAGACCCCAAAACGTGTAATTCCATTAAATTCTCGACATCGATTTACTGCAACATTACATACATACCTCTCTAAATATTACTTTTGTTACTCCGAATGTTTACGAGAAAGTAAAAATAAATATGTAAATAATTACACTTTCACACACCACAGAGTAGGTTACACGCAAAAAAGAATAAATACAGAGCCCGGATTCCTGCCCGTCAGAATGCAGTTGTAATGTTATTACATAAACAGGGGGTCCCACCAACTATGGACCACCCCCACAACTTCTAAACAGTTCAGGATATCGAAATGAAGTGTTTGCTGAATAATGCGGAATCATGGGGCAAGTAACGAGCCGTAGAGAAATTATCTATAATATTTTTAATTTTCGAGAAATTTAATCATCTTCGATTTTTTAAATGGAACTATATATTTTTATCACCAGCAATGGATAGACCATGAAAAGAGGATTAAAATGATGTATCATTTGCTAATATTTTGATAGTAACTTGAGTATAAAATTAGGCTTTCTGACATGTGATTTTGAATTAAACGGGTAATCGTGTAGCAGATCTTGCAACTTTCGCTTTTGGGGAAGGTGGCCATCACGACGTCTAGACTGTTGCGTCTTGACTGAGAGGGATGGCAGTGGGAGATAAGAGGCATAACTACAGTAATTCTTCGTGATGGCACAGACATCACACTAAGAAATACCAATTTTGACAATCAGAATGGGAGACATTTTCCATTTATTTATTTGGATTTAACTTGCCTTCTACAAAAATTTCAAAACATTGATCGTTCCAAAGAACGATATAAAAAGTTGGTAGCGTAAAGAAGATGTTAATAATAATAAATATCATTTTCAAACTGAACAAGAAGCCAACCACCGTCTCATGTCATTTTGTAAATGTCATTTTTAATTAAAATGTTCACTCGTCCACTTTGCAACCATACGACTGCTGTTCTTGAATGGAAAAGAAAACGGTACACTTCCGTCTTCTGCATTTTCAAGTTTGAGGCAGCACTTTGCGCTATGAAATGAGACACTCTCTAATCAGAATAAACAGTAGCGAATGCAGATATGCATTTTTGTTAAAGTTTGGTAGTTACACTGATAGAACTGTCAAGAGTATTTCAGGTTTTTATAACTTTGTTCTTCTGGTAGTACGTGCTTAAATAGGAAGTTAAGTTACTGTGAATAATAAGAGAAAATGTCTACCTATCTATTATTTGATGAATTAATCAAGATATTACAATGAAAATCTTTAAGAATTCATTCGCTTCCCATATATTAAAGTGATAGCTTGTTTCTGCACTGAGTTCGAGTTTTGTAAATTTAGAAATGACCTTTATAATAATAATAATAATAATAATAATAATAATAATAATAATAATAATAATAGTAATAATAATAATAATAATTATTATTATTATTATTATTATTGTTTTCGCTATAATATTTTTTATTTCGTTCTTTTCGATTATCGTTGATTTGGAATTTCAGAAGAAGAAAAGTTCAACTCAGATCAACAACTGGGAAAAAATTCTCATTCAGATCGTTAAAATTGATGTTTGTTCATATGTTTTTCATGTCAAGATCATGAATTGCTGCAATTACACCTTCATCCTACACGGCCATCCCTCTCACACTCCTCTCTTCACAAAACAGTATCAACGTCGCGAAGGCCACCTTCCCAAAACGGCGACTGTTGCAAAGGCTGCCCGTTTACTTGAAAATATGATGCCAAAAAATCTAATTTTATACTCAAATTACTCTTAAAATACTAACATATGATAAATCATTTTATTCCAATATTCATGATGATACCATTGCTGATGAAAAAATATACAGTTTAATTTAAAAAATCAGGGATGATTAAATTTCTCGAAAACTAAAACTATTATAGAGAATTCCTCTACCAGCATGTTACCTGCCCCAAGATTTTGCATTGTTCAGCGAAAACTGCAATTTGATACCCTGAACCGTTTAGAAGTTATGGGGGTGGTCCATATTTGGTGGGACACCCGGTATCATATAAACATTAGAAACCCTATGTAACATGATCGATGATCAATGAAAGCGATTGCTATGTACTGAGCGAATGAATAGGGATGACTAAATACGTCTCGTAGTGGAAACCTCGAAATGTTTACTTTTCATAGGGTCAACTTCGGGTAGCTATATTTTCTTAATTAAACCCCAAAATATCCAAGCAATTATTTCAAATTAAATAAAACTACAATTTTATTGACAATAATACTAACCTGATATGACTTCTACAAACAATTATAAGGAGATGTGAACTTCTTCATCCTAAATTTTCATCCTAAATCCTAACTTTTAATTTTAACGATTATGTTAATGTTTGCTACACAGAGACACGGAGCACGCTCGAAAGATCACAATAAGTAAACGAAATTGAGTATATTATGATTATTATGTCGTAGTAGCTTCATTGTTGAAATGACGACTGTTTCTTTCATATGAGATTTTCTGTGTTTCATGAAGATGACCTCAGCGTATACGTATTTCGAAGACGTGTAAACTTCCATGAATTTGACGCGATAAGCGATGACCTCAAACAATCCACTTAGATTCAGAGGGTAGTGTCAAAAATCATTGGCGTGTTAGTGTCGAATGGAAAAGAATGCGTCTAGGAATTGTTCTGAACTTGGAATAATATAATTTTAAAAACATGTTTATTTGCAAACTTTGCACCTTCATTGAAATTTACTTAACTGCATACGTAAGTTCACATTCCTTCAACTACAAATGTCCATAAATAAACATATGTCAATACCATATTATAATAATATTATTATTTTTTCGCATATTCCATGCTGATGCTATATGCTTCTAAAGGCAGCAGACTTACTGGTTAGAATGAAATTGTGAATGTTATAACAATGTATTTCGTATTTGGAACGTGAATACTGAGGAGCCGGAAGCTTTAATGTCTATATTTATACGTCAAGACAATTAATGCAAAATTATTGTTTTCTTGAATATTTAATTTCAAAAATTTTCCACAATTTTATATGTAAAGAATTGGCTTCCTAAGAAGGTGGATAAAGGCTTTCTCGAGGGAAAGCGAGTGTTACGATTTACGCTTACAAGCTCAGCCTATTTCGCCTTGAAACGTGTGGAGGAAGGACGCAATTTTCACCGGGAGGTATTTCTGGAAGCCAATTGATGACTCTTTCTTGCTCCCACGTTGAAGATTGTTCGGTAGCCGACTCGAGTAGTATTTTAAAATTTATGCTATAATTGTTAAACAAATGGAACTTAAAGTATTTAGAATAAAATGAAAAATTAAGGAGCTGAAAACCAGGAATATCTAAGTTGGAATATAGTTGGAATATCTAAGTTGGAATATCTGAGTTGGATTGCTTCCTTGCGTGACTGACGTGCTCGGACTGTGCTCCAATATTTTGCTAATTTTGACTACTTTCTTACATCTTTCAGGTACCTTTTGTTTTTAAATTGTTTTCTTTACTTGTTTACTTGTTACAGGAACGCTGAAAGAGATTTATATTGTCCGAAGCAGTGGAAAAGAAGTAAATAGTTATTTGTTTAAAAGACAGCGTAACGGACAAACGTGCATTTTAACGAGTTCAAAGACTTTTAATACATATTTGCTGTACAAATAAATTTAGTTTTGCGTAAAGGGTTAAACAACTAGTGAAAGTGTTGTGATAATTGTGAAAAACATCAACATTCAAAGTTTCGCATATATTAGTAACGGAAAATTTTGAACCTTGTGATTTCAAAAGAATATCAAAGTGGTGAATTTTTGTGGCCTTTAAAGAGGTAAAGTATAGTAACCTAATTGTATTTATTAGTTTGCAGCTTAGATCTATTAACGGAAACACACTCAACTCTACTCGCAATTAACCAATAACATTTAAATACTAATTAGAATCACATTTCTTTTATTTTTTAAATAAATACGTAACTTAAATTAAATAATTTAATACACGTAAATTAAAAAGATAATTTAGGAAACATTTTTGACACATAATCTGATTTCTCATCTAATTATTTATTCTCATATTTGCCACGCATTCGTGACATGGCTACTATTCGCTATACACTTTCTACTCTGTACACTCTCAAAGCCGACCTTCTGAAAGCCTTCACACACGTAAACAAAAATTTAGATGAACATGTCCGAAGGCTCGAAGAGGTCGTTCAAAACTCAGACGGTTGGACAACAATGGGCAACACCGCAGAAACTTTCAACCGTCCATCCGCGAAAGCAAAAACACAATCATCACAACCAATCATGACTCAAAACAGATTTGCTGTGTTAGATTATGGCAATGATTTTCCATGCCTTCCCAATCCTCACTACCCCCTCCCATCATCGACACGTCCACCCACAAACCGACGCAAACAGGCTAGCAAGCGCAAAGAAACAAAGACACGTAGAGTTGCGCAACCTGGCCCACAAGTGAACAAGGACATTCCTACTGAGCTCACGAAAAAGGTACTAATTTTAGCAGATAGCCATGGGCGACAAATCTCCTCCCTGCTCAGTGGGAAACTCCCATCCAATTTCTCTGTCATGTGTGTGTTTAAACCTAACGGGAGGTTTGCCGACGTGATCAGTGAATTGGACACCCACAAAAAAACTCTCACCAAACGGGATACAGTCATTATCATAGGAGGGCAGAATGACATCAATTTGGGTGGTCACTTTACACCTGAGCAACATGTTGACAAACTACAACGTGCCGCCCAAATCACGAACATTGTAATCTCGACTCTGCCCTTCTGGTACAACAAACCAACACTGTGCAAAGAAATTAGACACGCAAACAACAAATTAAAACTGCATCTGAGAGGCACACATGTTAAATTATTTGAGCTTAACTTTCTCTCAGAAAAACACTTCACCCGGCATTGTCTTCACTTGAACCTTGTCGGAAAACATGCACTCGGTAGCGAACTTGCCAAACACATCCTTACACCTCAGCAGTATCCTATCCAAGATTCATCCCCACCTACATCTCCTAGTTCTCTTCCATCCTCCGGAACCCCTTTGGACCCAATTACCTTATCCCCTGAACCTAATCCTTGTACTACCACTCCCATTATTCATTCCCCTACATCTGTAACCCCTCCTTCCTCACCTCCTAACACTGCTGGGACACGATACTTCCTTCGACCACGCACTCGAGGTAAAAATGAGATAAATAAATAGCAATTGCAGTCAGATGCAGCAGAAAAGCATCCGTGTAGGTACATTCAAAAGATTCAAATAATGCATCATAACGTGCAATCTCTTTCAAATAAAATTGAATTTATCGAGGCAGCATTAGAGTGTGATCTCAGTCAAATAGATGTTCTTTGCTTTACAGAACATTGGTTATCTCATAATGATCTAAACACACTCCAAATTCCTAGTTTTTACGTTGCAGGATCTTATTGTAGAGCAAGGGAATCAAATAAAGGCCCTTCTTACGGAGGTTCGTGTATTTATGTAAGAAATAATATTGATTCTACCTTCTTGTCAGAATTCAATTTATATGCAGTTGAAAAAGTTTTTGAAATAACAGTTGTACATCTTACTACGCTCAAAAGTATTTTACTTTGCATCTA
>BLKR01015757.1:0-52084 GCA_011170035.1 Teleogryllus occipitalis | reverse complement strand
ATTGTGACGTCGTCGTGGTGTGAAGAACAACACAGACACGGAGTTCTTTGTACAAGTTTTATTTAATATTACTGCATATTACAATATGTACATCCTCCTCCGGAAACTACCGTTCCTGAGGCAAGCCGCCTCAGCCTGACCCAGCGTGCCCCAGCGTGCTGACCTGTAGCACCGCTCCTGGCATCTGCCGTAGCCACTCTCGCAACCTGCGACTACCCTTCACGGATCAGCATATGCCTCCGCACCGCGATTCGGCCCAAACTCGAATGCCCAATCGCCAACACTCCACCGGCGTCTCCAGCGAGGAGTCACGTGACAGACCTCACACACTGAAGACCCGCGGACCGCGTCACCTCATTACCGAGTTTTTGGGCCGGGCGCACAAAGGGGTCCGCCGACCAGCTGCAGACGATCTGTCCTCACCCGTCCTTCTGCGCTAGCTGACCGCCGGATGTTCCCCGCTGGCTTCCACCCTCGGAGCGGCCGCTCCGGATGCACCGCCAGCCCCACATCTGGACCACCCCCTCCCACGCCCCGGCCCGCGCCTTGTGCGGTCTGACGACAAGTGAATGCTATGACGTTGCTAAATATAGTAAAAGGAAATGATCAATGGAAGAAAGCATTTGAGCAGTAAGTAAGGGACAAAGGAATGGAAGGCGAGGAAGGAGATACCGGATAAAGGAAAGGGCAGTAAGGAAGGCGAGGATAGAAAAAAGAAAGAACACATTGAAAAACAGGCACAAGAAAAAAGAAGAAAGAGAGGAATGTGAGAGTTGCTGTCCTGTCAAAAAGTGACAGAGAAGACAGATTGTCAAGGTTGCAATGTAAGGCAACGAAATGAGGCTAAGAGAAGGAAAGTACGGGATATTATCACAAAAACGAGGGTGATAAAACAGTGATATAAAGTAAAGAGGAGAGGTGCCAACCTAAAGAGAGAGTGAAAATAGGAATGTAAGAATGGAAGCAAGGAACCCCAAAAATTCAAGAAGGCAGAGAAGAGGGAAACATCAACTACACGCGATAGCAATGTGGAGAGAAGTAATGTAGGAAGGGAAGGAAGAAAGGAAGGAACGAAGGAAGGAACGAACGAACGAAGAAAGGAAGGAAGACTGCAGAAATAGAACGTTCTTGAAGGGCAAGTAACAGCTAGCAGAAGCGGGTTAAGCAAGAGGCCAATGGAACGAAACAGCGAGAGCAGTAACACAGTCAGTGGCTGAGGGCAAGGCAGGGCAGCGAGCGGGGAAGGCCGGAGGGGAAGGGTAGCCAGAGGCGCCGACGCGAGAAGCCACTTTGTCGGCGCGGCAGGTGAGAAGGGGTCGCGGCGGAGGGTGACGCGGAGCGATAATTCACCCCCGAACTCGACCGCCGCCGCCAGCAGCAGCGGCGCCCACGGCAGCAGCGCCGGCGGCGGTGGCGGTGGCGATGGTGGTGGTGGCGGGGGGGACAGAGACAGCGGAGGCGGTGGCGTTTGTGGTGGTGGCGTTAGTAGTATTGGTGGGGGGTTGGCGGGGGCGGGGGCGGGGCGGCGGCGATGGGGCAGGGACAGCGGAGGCAGTGGGCAATAGGGTATTGGCAATGGTTGTTGTGGGGGGGGCTGGAGCGGGAGCGGCGGGGTAGCGGAGGCGGAGGCGGTGACGGTCACGGTGGGCGAGGCGGGGGCGTGACGGAAGCAGGGAGAACGAAGGCGGTCGCGGTGGTGGGGGTGGTGGCGTGGGCGGTGGCGAGGGCGAGGGCGAGGGCGAGGGCGCGGGGCGCAGCGCCGGGGACTCGAGCTCTTGCCGGTGCGCAGGAAGGAGGAGGTTCGGCGGCGGACCGCCAGTGGATGGAAAGGCGCACTTAGCGCGCGGAAATCACTCACGTGCTGTAGGAAGGACCGACTGCCGGCCAGAAAGACAACTTATCTCCGCACCATCCATTCTATGATCGGTCCTTTCAAAACGTCTTTATCTAGCTCTTTTGTTCCCTTCAAAGGGGAATGCGTGTCTGATATATAAACTGCGCCAATGGCCTCGGACCTTCAATGCTAAATCTTTCGGCATATGAACACAATGTCGAAAAATTAAGTTTCTAATGTTGTGTGAAAGTGGTTTAAATATTTTACCGATATTATCTATTGGTACTACAGCAGGCACATATTTTCTCTCGTTTTTGTTTAACGATTACATAATAAGATAGTTCTGAAAAGTATTTCCAAACTAAAGAAAATAAACTGGGATTCAAACCGGGGCATGTAGGTACCTCAAGCAACGGATTTATCTACTAGACAGCCCGACAGTCACAATTCGAATGTTTCTGATTCATCAAAATATAGTTAAATACCTGCATTACGCTAATGCAAATCTATTTGAGTAAAAAATAAGCATTTTTTGTTATATTTGAACAAAAAATGAAGAAATTATGAACCTTTTCCAAGAAAATTTCGAAAAAGTTATAAGAACTGCACGTAAAGTAAGGAAAAGTCTGGACTTGTCCCTACAGCGTTCCATAACTTTCTCTCTCTGCGGACAATATGGGAAAAAATAAAAATATATTTTAATTTTAAGATTCATTAGCACTGGCAATAATAATTGAATATTTTTACCATTTTTACCATTTTTACCAGTTAGGACCAACAGTCCTAAACTGACAGAAATATGCTTTGGGTCCTTTGACAAAAAGTAGTTTCATGAAGGATCTGAGTGTAAAATGAAAATATTTTATCATTGTTATCGTTGAGAAAATGAACCAGGTTATTCAAAATAAAAATTCTCTCTTGTAAAGATTTTATATCATGTATTTGCATATTTGTAGAAGGCAGCACCAAAATCTACTAGTACTAGATCGTGAGTCAGTTAAAACCTAAAATGACATCCATTGTGTGCAAACGAGTTCTGATTATTATAAAGCATTCGTTTATTTTTTTAAACAAAATTAGTGGACTTGAGAGACAAAAAAACAATAATTAAGATTCACAAGAAAAGCGAAGCAAGTAAGTTATATTACTCAGATAGAAAAGATCAAAGAAATATAATAAGGCAAGCTCCGTTGTTTAATAGACGAGATCTCATATTAAAGTTCTAAGTTAACTTACAGAGGAACGAGGAGTGCGGAGAAAATCTTCCTACAACCGACGAAGTTCGTTTAACTCGGAAGTTGAAATCGTGTTTTAGTTATGACAGTTCTCTAATGTTAGAAATCAAAGGCAGAAAACACTTCTATGTTTTGTACACCTTTTACATTTCAATTTCTTGAGTTTGAATTTTTTAATTAATTATGCTACAGAAGATCCATTCAAAATTGACTCAAACTCAAAATAACATGTTCAGAATATTTTGAAGTATCTCGGCCTAAATTTTGAAACATTTTAATCTCAAAAGGAATTTGAATTCATTAAAAAAGAACTTAAAACGTAAAAGATATGCAAGGTATTTGCAACAATTGCAAATGCACAATTTGAAAATGTTAGATAGATACATTTTATATTTGAAAACGGATAAATTTTATGTTTAATATTATAGGCAGTTAATGTCGAAAGAAATTTCCATGAATTAAAAAAATGCACAACACTAAACGTAATACTAAACCTAATACTTTATTTCTTTTTTGCGAAGTCTGCTAGCCCAGTAACCTGGCAGCAACCAAGCATGTTTCTCCACGGTGAAGCGAACGCAAACAACACTTTCAGAGCGACGCCTACGCTTGGAAATAAAAATGCTCCTTCGGCAAAACGCTGCTCCATAAAACACCTTGATGCGATAAACCTCTCCAACCTGCCGCGCTAAATTTTACTGAAATTATGAAAATTTACTCCAGCAAAAAATATTCGACCTCTCAAAAAGGGACTCCCACTTTAATTTTACAACTCGTATGGCGATCGGAAAGGTAGGATTGTGCTTTCTCTACGAAGCAAGAATTATTGCGATGTTAGAAAAAGGGAGAACATTTTATGGGCGGGTCTTGCATTGCCGGAGCTGTTTCATTCCGTAAAGTAATTCTAAATCGGGGACAGAATAAGACGACTGTAAACTTGACTACGTGTGCTGCCACATGCAAGTGATGAGATAATATAAAACGCATAACTTCCTTTGCAGTGGTCACGGGTGGCGCATACGAAACAGCAGAACATCTAGAATGCATAAAGCACTGAGTACGGTGTGTGCGGCATTTCATGGAGAACGTCGCGATTTGTTTTTACATGTGTCGCTTATACACGACAAGATTACCGTCACATCTATGAGAAATGGTCAAATCCATGCAGACGCACGTACAATCTTGGACGTGGCTTGAAAACCTCACTAGGAAAATTACGATGGCGTTTATATCGGCGCCTGCAAAATGTTATGTATTTGAATGTTAAACGAACAGTCATTTTGATTTGGTACCTCAACTGTATCATGACGAAATTTTATGATTAAGTAAATCACAAAATAATACGAATTATGTAGAACAATCTAATCAAATAATTCGTGATATAATTTCAGTATAGACGCGTTACTATTTAGCAATCATTAATTAAAAAAAACGTTATCAAACTGAATTTCATGTTTATTCTGTATCACCAGTATTATATCTAATTAAGCTCATTGTTCAGGTGATTAAATTCGAAAATCACTGAATATAAGTTGGTGCGACAGGGAATGCCGCAATAGAGGAACTGCAAATAACATTGCCAAGAAGAATTTTGTTCCAGTCCTGAAGGTGGAAGATATTTGTCAAATAAATTTTTTGAGTCACTACAGGTAACATGATTACGACAACCCCATCTTTCATAGAAAAAATAGTAATTTAATAAATCGATATATATATATATATATATATATATATATATATATATATATAGAGAGAGAGAGAGAGAGAGAGAGAGATCGAAAAAATGTATTGCTGATTACCCTTGAAAATAGATTTAATTACACCGGAGCGAATACTTTTGTTAACCATCCTTGCAAAAAGCGCTCATTTTTCTCTGTATTAAAAATTCAATTAGTATATGGCATAGGAAAGGGATCACAAAATTTTGAAAACGTGCACAGAATTCACTTCTCGCCATAGCACATCAAACACAGTTTTAACTGTTTTTGACGTAAAATATATAAATAAAATAAATCAATCAATTAATACAATACTACTAGACAATTTCCGTATGGGATGGTTCATTTACGAATCAGAATAATCCAATTGCCTAGCTGGAACGATGGGACAGTATGGACTGCGAAGGGAAACATACGGTCCGTGGCCTGTTGCTTAATGTACTATTCCGACATCCTCCTGAAATTGCTTGGAGGAAACCACTGACACGTTAAAATCAGAGCTGTTGCTTTCTAAATTTCTCATCCTGAGAGTGGCATTGTCCGCGTCCGCTACTATAGAAAATTAATGAACTCCAGAGTGACTCGAATCTAAGACCTTCCAATCTACTAAACGTGAGTTTCGAACTTCTAAACCTTAACTCACCCAGTAATATTAACTCTGACTGATCAACGAAAGTCAGTCTTATTATCAGGTGTCTATAAGATTAAAAATCTCGTACGTAAAGAAAATCTTTATAATTAATTGAACTGCATATAATTACATTTAAAAAAATGAATGCTCTGTTCTTAGTTTTGTAATTAGTGGAGTATCGTTCAATTTTAAAATCGTTCATTGAATTGCTTTTGTTTGCTAATTGTTATTTGGAAAACGATGGCATATCTCAACGAATCCAACAATTTAGAGAATTCTTGTCCAATTTTATTTTGCATATTTTTGCATATTTTGCCATATTTTAAAAAGCTATATATTTCTGCATAATAAGCTTTTTTAAAAAAAATAAGGGGGAAATGATAATACTTTATTACAATCAAACTTTTTGAAATTGGTGAATTATAGAGTTAGTTATAGAGTTATATTATATAGTTATCGTGATTCATAGAACAGCTCACCACAAAGAACGGAATAATCTTTTAACCTCAAAATTATTGCCAAACACGTGCGCGACCAAAAATTGATTTCAAACGAGGGGGCACAGGTCGTCGCCATTAGTGTCTCGGACTAGAGTGAAACGTAAACCCGTGATAGACCGTGGTTTTTGTATGTGTCAGGAATAATTTTCCTGTAAGCGAGAGCTTATGCGTGGAGATCACCGCAACATGTGCTAGCTGGTCTTCAGTAGGGCCTACCAATGAAAGATCTGATATCATGTAGCAACACCGCTTGCTCACGAGCAATGCATAATAATATATTAATAGACTGACGAACCAGTTTTTCAGAAACAAATTTAGAAATGTATCTTGACACAAATTTTGAAATTTATTAACTTAATTTTGAACGTTTTCTGCTCAATGAATTTATGTTTTTTTTTCTAAAATCTCTTCCCCATTCCCAACTATTAGAACATGCTCAAATAACAGCGTTCCAATCATGGATAATTAAGTGAAATTAAAAAATAAAATCATTTTTGAAAAATATTTTTCTACCTACGATTATTTTGTTCATGTGCCAAAGAGACAATACCGTCGTAACACAATTCAAATTATTCTACAAATATTTTGCATTGCATGCTAGTAATAAACATTTATTTCCTTGTGAATTTTATACTGATATTTGTTGCATAGTTTAAAGATTCATTATGTGGCATATTTTAGGAACTTTTACTGCATAGAAATCTGGTCTCTAATCATTAGAAATCATTTCGACACGTGAGGATTGCTAAGTTGCAGGTTTGGTGTGAATGAGTGCACATCATCATCGTACTTCCGCGTACCTGTCGCTGGGTACCAAGCGGTGCCTTTAGAATCCATCTCGGAGGAAGCGGGGAGGCGCCAACCCCGTGCGCGCGGCAGGAAGTCCTTGCTGCTTCCGGCCCGGCGCGTAATGAGCTCAATTCTTAGCGCAGGCACCGCCGCTGTGGAGGCGGCGGCGGCGCCGCCGCCCACCACGAAGGCGAAGACGCGACTCGACGCCGGCGTCGCGACGCCGCAGGGGTGGTGAGGGTGGTGAGGTAGGTGTCTGTGGTGCTGCAAATTGTGGCGATGATAGTGATGGCGGTGGTGACTGTGGTGGCGGTGCTGGTAGAAGCGGAGAGAATGGTGCTGGTGCTTGTGGGGTGAAGATGAAGGTGATGGTGGTGAAGATGGAGGTGCTTGTGGTGGTAATAAAGATGGATTTTGATTGATTGATTGATTCATGTTTCCGGGCGCGTCAACTACTCAGGTCATTAGTCCCGTTAGTGTAGTGCATGTTTTTCTCGGGAGATGGCGGTGATCTTACCCCGCTGGATGGCGAGATCCGGCGCCGACCTACCGTCGGCTAGTGGGGTTTCCCCCTAACCAGGACTCTCCCACCAGCGGGGCACCGCCCCAGCCGGGACAAGCTCTAAGCTCCCGACCGGTCTCCCGGAATATGTGGTAGTGTAGTGCATGTTAGTGTGTGTGTGTGTGTGTGTGTATAGGGAGAGGAAAGGACAAGGAATGGGAAGGATAGATCGCGCGCGGTCCGTGGCCCGTTTGATAAGGTACTGCTCCAGCATTCGCCTGGTGTTTATCGGAGAAACCACGGAAAACTACCGATCAGAGCAGCCGGCCGCTAGAATTCTCCTCCAGACAGCGACTGAACTCGACCTAGCTGAAAAGCTAGTGCCGAAAATCCTGCCGCCGTCAGGACTCGAACCTAGGACCTCCCGGTCAGAGGCGCTGCAGTGACATCAGTTGATGCACTGAGCTACCGCTCCCGGTAATAATAAAGATGGAAGTGATGGTATTGGTGGTGATGAAGATGGAGGTGATGGTGGGGGTAGTGTACTAGGGGGTGATTATGAAGATGATGTTGGAGTTGGTGATCGAGTAGGTCGAAGGAGAGGCGATGGAGTGGACGAAGCAGAGGCGATGGCGGTGATGGCGGCGCTGGTTGTGTTTGCACTGGTAAGGGCGAGTGTGACGGCGGTGCTGTAGGAAGTAGCGACACTAGCGGCGTTGATGATGGCGGAGGTTGTGGGGTTGATCATGGAGGCGTTAGCGAGGGTGGGGATAGTGATGGCGACGGCAGCGGCGATGATGTTGAACGTGGTGGCAGTTGTTGCAGAGGCGGCAGTGGCGGTGGCGGCGGTGGTGACTGTACCCGAGGCAGAGACACGAGCGGCCGGGACAAGCGCCGTAATTACAGTGCTGTTGCCGTCGCCGCAGACACCGTCTCTACTGGCAACACCGTCGACCGGATACCGCTCCTTGGCGCAGCAAACAGCATATTCGAGTCGACTGCCGTCACTGTTATGACTACACGATTACTATTTAGAATATTATGAACCATATATTCATTATTGTGATGCCGGTGCCCGAAATTTATGGCCATACCTGAAATTCTTGAATTGATTTTGGGTGAAAGGTAATGGAATGAGGCAGAGGAGACGTGAAACTCTCGTAAAAATCTCCCGCGATTCTGAATTGTCCACCATAAATTTCTCATTGATCAATTGGAAATAGAACCCCGTTCCCAACGGTGGAAGGTGAATGGTTTGACCCTCCACTCCGGGTGATGCGGATAATGTGGATTTTTCATATCAAATTTACTCACGCTTCGCAAACCACCACTATCATTTCCTCCACCTACACCTTCCCTAACAACAGAACATCTACCGCCGTAAGCACCCCCATTACAGCCTTCACAACCTTAAACATTACTGTTGTGTATTTTCATTACATTTACCGCCGTCATCAACGAGTAAGTTCCCTCACATTAAACCGAGCCCGTTCACAATTTATTGTTTGCTCTGCCGTAACTATCATATAGATTGGGTTTTCCCAACCGCGACGTGTTCTTAGTTTGCTTTAATAAGAGACCTTGAAAACATATTTCATTGCTTAGATGCGAGGGATTGTGATCTCTTTACAGCTTCCGTTCACTCTCCAGTCTCACACCAGTCTTAAGCACACCGGTCTCACCAGAAGTAAACTCTTTTGTTAGGACCTCCAAAACAATCGCCGCCCTCTACCGCATTGAGTATTATGCACCCGCATTTGCCGTTCAGCACTAAAAAAAAATAATAACTTATGTTTACAAAATATTCATCTACCCGATATTGCCAAAAAATCCGCTTTACCACACAGTTTTTCGATTATATTTCTCTTTCTATAATATCCAGAAGGTTGTCCAAAACACTGAGGATACTTCTAAAAACAACCGAAGAAAAAATCTACTTTATTCAGATAAAAAATGACAAAAAATGAAAATGAGTAAATCGACGATATTAGGATGCATTTTAAAACACCCTTGTATAATTCGCAGCCCTGCAATTACGCCCGACCTTAAGCCGGCGGAACGCTCGCCAGCCGACCGTCAGAATTGCAGCGCACTCGTTGTTTGCCTATAACGCTAGTAACCTCCCGACTCTACAATGTCACTCCAAATTTGGAAAATGCACTCAAAGTTTGAGGTTGTAACGAAATTCGAAACTTGTACTTTTTAAAAGCATCTCTTCTGAGGTAAAAACAGTAAAAGAATTATTTCTAATATACTGAGAAGGGAGAAAATTTTTATGCTCTAAAAATCTTGAAATATTCTTTTAAGAATATGCATTTCTGAACGAAAAATTCTGAAATATGCAGTTCAATGTGCAATTAAAATTAACAATATTTCATTTCCTCTATAAATCTTTCTTCATAACATTTAGGAGAACCATGCTTGGAATGAAAAGGTATATTTCTGTGCAAACAAACCCTACTTCGTGAGAGAAATGATTGAAGTAAATGAAGTAAACCTTAGTGAAGTACATTGTGTGTCTTATTGTATTTCTTCTTACCGGTTTAAAAAATCTGTCATCAAGAAACATTTGCACAAGTATTTTATCATCTATAGAAAACAAAAATGCAAACAGTGAGAAGTTCCGAATCAATGATCGCTCACAAATAAATAGATTTTATGAATATATGAAACGTTTTATAGATAAGCCTTTTATAGATAAACGTTTTATAGACATACCCTTGGACAAATTGAACAAGCATTTCTTAAATGCGGCTCCTTCATTTGATTTTTGAGTAAGAAAATCTTGCGGTTAAGCGACAGGCGGATGTTGCATTGTCTTTCTCTTCTATTCAAATTACTAAAAACAAAACATCTCCCGCATACAACAAATCGGTTCAGGCCTTTTGTATCCGCTAGACTCGACAAAGCATTATTATTACAAATACTTAAACATAATTCTCATTATTATAACAAGTCATTTACCGTAAGAGTAACGCGAGCTTGGAACAGCCTCCCAAAGAACATTAAACACAGTCTTTCTGTTAATTATTTTAAGAAGCAATTAAAAGCTCTATTATTATCCAAGGCGTATAAGTTTCACTTGTAATATTTTTTACATACTGTTCACAAAACTCACTTACTCTGGACTGATTCTAATATGATATCATTTAAAATTATGCATTAAAGTTATTTTATCTAGATTTTTTTCTTTTACTGTCACTTTTATATTGTTGTTGGTTTCTTAGTGAAGGGTTCTCAAGTCCGCTTTTATTGGATTATGAAGTAAATTAAATTACAATCAAAATAATATTAAATACTAACAATATTTGAATACGTACACACATGTCAAGTAATTATTTGGCATCTAAACAAACACTTATATTGATTTGTGAGTAATCATTAAACTTTGAAGGCCTTTTACAAAAACTATATTTTTAATTTAATTTCTATTTAACGGTTTTGACTCGGTCACTTGAACTCTCATTACCAAGAAATCAACGGTTGTTTTTACTTATTATAAACTGTGTAATGCTTATCTGTTATTTAATTATTGTCGTGTTTATTGTATTTCTTTTGTCTGTGATATCTGTAAACTTCAAATTTTATTCCGCTTGACAGTTTATATTATAATGTTTATGTGATTGAAACTGATATGGAAATTGAAAATATTGTAATCTTTGTTTTTCAATCTGATTATGTTACCGCACTGTTGCAGCCTCTGTGTCACTTCTTATCATGACGTAATTTTTATTCTTATTGTACAGGTTTGTTTTTTCATTTCACTACCTTTGTATTACCATTGTTTTTTAATAAATGTATATATTCTTATATTTTCAATTATTGTAACTGTCCTCGGCCTTCAGCCGCCATCCTGATTGAGGTTTTCTGGGTTTACTCAATCGCTTAAGGCGTATGCCGGGATGGTCCCTAGTTTGCTCTCCCAGAAGTAAATCTAAAGTTCCTGCCCTCCTCAATCTTCTTCATAGTATAAGAAATAATGTAAATATTTCACATGGTTAGGCGGAAGAGCAGGCCTGATGGCCTGAGCCTCACCACTAATAAAGACAATTTTAATATTACTATTATTAATATTATTATTATTATTATTATTATTATTATTATAAGCCTCTATTTTAACGAAATATGCAAAATAGGCTCCTATATTTACACGTATATGCAACAACTGGAAAAATCGACCAAATATGCACTAACATTTTAATCTATATAGCATGATATTCTAACCAACAGTCCAGAAATTTCACTTACCAATGCATTGAAGCAATGGACAAAAATAGGCAAAAATAACAATTCGCTCCCTAATAATGAGGAAGGCAGTGGTGAGGTTTTCCAGCATAAAATGATTCATCCTACATTTAAAAATCCGCTAGCCGGACTCTCGCTCTTTTATTTGAGGAAAGCGGAAGAGGCGCATTTACGTGCGAGGCGGCGCGGTGCCGCGAGGAGCGCGAAGGGGCCAATGTGTCTATGACAGAGGCAGCGGCGGCGGCGGCGGCGGCGGCGGCGGCGGCGGCGGCGGCGGCGGCGGCGGCGGCGGCAGAGGCGGAGGAAGGGGGCGTCCTTAATTAACGCTTGACTCCGCGCTTCGGTATTCGCAGGCGGATGGCGCGAGGGAGCGGCTGCCGGGTCAGTTGGCAGCGGCAGTGGCGGGGCCAGCTGGTGGGACGAGAACAGCGGACTGCGTTGTTGAGTTCGAAATGCAGGAGGGGGAGAGGCGCGGACTGGACGGAGGCACCTGTGATTGTAGTAGGATAGAGGCGACAATGGTTGGGAAGCGGGAGACCAAGGCAGCGAGAGAGTGGAGGCGCCGAAATAACTGGAGGGGACATTGGAACTGTGGCGAAGGAGGATTGAGTGGTGGGGACGGATGAAGTGGTAGGGAAGGGTGAAGTAGCGGGGACGGAAGAAGTGGCGAAAAGAGATGAAGGGGCGAGGACGAATGAAGTGGCGAGGAAGGATGACGTGGCGAGGACGAACGAAGTGTCAGAGACCGATGAAATGACGAGGACGGATGAAGAGGTATAGACGGAAATTGATGGTGACGGATGATGTTGCATGGACAGATGTAGCTATATGGGATGTGTCTGGAATGGAAGAAGCGACGATCACAATGAATTGGAGGGTGTGGATTGGTATTGTATGGAAATAAAAAGGTAGGCATAAAGCTGTAGGGACAGGCGAAGTGGTGGGGATGGAGGAAGCGACGTTGACGGTGGAAGCGTCGGGGACAAAGGAAATGGTGGACCCGAAAGAAGTCAGGACGAATGAAGTGACTGGGACGGATGAAGGGGCGGGGATGGATAAAGGGATGGGGATGAATGAAAAGATGTGGCGAAGGAAGTGGCGGAGACGAAGTGGTGAGAGGCGAAGAAATGGCGGGGGTGAAGAAGTGGCGGGGGCGAAGGAAGTGGCGGAGACGAAGGAAGTGGCGGACTTAACGTGATGGGTGTGAAGAAGTGGCGGGGTGAAGGAAGCGGCGGGGCGAAGGAAGTGACAGACACGTATGAATTGGCAGCGACTTAGGAAGTAGCTGAGATCTAAGGATGTGTTGGGAAAGGAAGAAATATCGAATCGGTTGAAGACTGGGGAATAGTGAAAGAGGCGGTGAGGAGGAAGTTGTGGGAATTGACTAGAGTAACATTGCCGAGGGCAGGCAGGGACGCAGTTAACGCTGCATGTGAGGCAGTGGTGTGACGGGGACATGGGTCGGTGGGAGGGCGGGGCGGCGGAAGTGTCGGTAGTTCTGCCCTAGCAACGGCTGCGGAGGCGACGGTGGAGGCGGAATGGAATCGATCCGCTTCGCGGATGAACCAATAACCGGCTATTACGCGCGGCACCCCGTTGCCTCCCGCCTCTTGCTCACGTGACTCGCGATCGGATTCCAGCTAGAAGACAAAGTTGCACATGCCTTATTTCATGCAATGTGCTTATCTGTCAACAAACAAAAATTAAAACAGGATGCCTTTTTTACCTATTGTCATATATTAGAAACGTGTAGTGAATTTGCTATTGGAAGACGATTAAATAATGCTGCTGCTTCTGCCACGCAGGAAAAGAAGCACTAAAAACAAATTAACAATTCTGAACTTTACAAAACACTGTGTCAGATTGCAAATTTGTATTCTGCAAGTATTGCAGAATCTTTTTCGATCCTCTCCGTGGTGACAATCTCTTGAAATTAAATTTCACATTAAAAGAAATTACTTCATGTGAATTTTAATTGCACATCAGGTGCAGAGAGTGTTCGAATGACGGTAGAAATAAGCGTTTTCCTTTCGAGAACGTGAAATGGGAGACGAGGCAAAACAAAATAGAAAACCAACAACAACAACAACAACAACAACAACAACAACAACAACAACAACAACAACAACAACAATAACAGCAAACACAAAACTCATCATTCCAGGCTAAGGAAGTGAAATACTAGTATTAAATATATAATTCTGTGTGTTCTACAATATTAAGTCATCGACTCGGCACAAAAATTTCAACAGT
The DNA here is from genome assembly GCA_011170035.1 of Teleogryllus occipitalis. Classification (NCBI taxonomy): domain Eukaryota; kingdom Metazoa; phylum Arthropoda; class Insecta; order Orthoptera; family Gryllidae; genus Teleogryllus; species Teleogryllus occipitalis. Next base: position 38,377 of record BLKR01015757.1, on the reverse strand, counting down.
TCCCTCTAAGCAAAGCAACTCTGTGCACAATACTGACGTCACAGAGGACGAGGAGGCGCCTGCACTGAGTGTCGTCTCAAAAACATTGACTCCCTAGTTTTACGGCAAGTAGCCTTGGCACAAACTCATTACAATCACGTTTAGTCTGCGTAAGAAATCACACGGGATAGCAAAATAATAAATTCAAACGCACGCTAAACATATTTCTGGCGTTTTTCAGTTCCTAGCTCGCATTGGTAATTCAATTTTCCGAACAGTGATAGTACGCGTAGAAGACTAATTATTAGCGATAGTGTGACTTTGGCTGTGAGTCTCTCGCCGGTGGTCAAGTGCGCGGATGTTTCGTCTAATAAAGGAAAGATATTACTCTTACCTTTGTGCTCGCGCAAATTCTACAGTACGTGAAGAGCACAATTAAAACTGTTTTCAGATAATCGCCAATGGTTTTCCAAGAAATTTCTGTACGTTCTCGTGTGAGAAAGCAAGGTGGCGCAGCCCATTTCGGCGAAATGCTTGTATTGGTTTTCCAGTTAGTGGCCTGCTCGAAGAAAATTTAACGAGAAAAGGAAGTGCGCAGTCATGTTGGGGCGGGTTGACAAAAAGACCACTCGCAGCCGTGCAGAGACATAACTGAATGGACTAGACGACGTGAGAAAAAAAAGTGAAGGATGCTCGTACTGAAATCTGAGAAACGGAGTTTATCGTAGGTTTCTTATTTTGAACACAGACGAAGGAGAAATGATTTATTAATTGATTTTTTTCGTCTTTCCAGGCGCGTCAACTGCTTTGGTCATTAGTACCGTAAGTGTAGTGCATATTTCTTTCCTCGGGAGATGGCGGTGATCTTCCCCGCTCGATGGCGAGATCCGGCGCCGACCTACCATCAGCTAGTGGGATTTATCCCTAACCAGGACTCTCCCACCAGCGGGGCACCGCCCCAGCCGGGACAAGCTCTAGGCTCCCGACCGGTCTTCCGGAATATGTGGTTGTGTAGTGCGTGTTAATGTAAGCGTGTTTATATGGGGAGAGGATAGGAGAAGGAAGAGGAAGGAAAGATCGCGCGCGGTCCGTGGCCCGTTTGGTAGAGTACTGCTCCGGCATTCGCCTGGTGTTTTTCGGAGAAATCACGGAAAATTAACGATCAGAGCAGCCGACTGCTAGAATTCTCCTCCAAGCAACAACTAAATTCGACCTAGCTGAAAAGCTAGTGTCGAAAATCCTGCCGCCGTTTGAACTCGAACCTAGGACCTCCCGGTCAGAGGCGCTGCAGTGACATCGGTTGATGCACTGAGCTACCGCTCCCGGTGGGAGAAATGAAATAACGGTTTTGGAGTGAAAGGGAGACGTGGCAATGATGACGATGATACTTCAACAGAAATGGAGGGAACGAAGAATAGCCAGGATGGTAATTAATGTGGGGAAAACTTCGAATGTGGAAGTGAGAAACAGAGTGAATGGTTTTAGAAAGGGAAAGGGAGAATGGAATGTGTTACATGATAGGATACATGGATATTCGAGGTTAGTCGAGTCGGATCAGAGTGATTCAAATCGGATCGGTTTGAGTCGTATCGTGATGAGTCGTATCGTGATGAGTCGTATCGTGATGAGTCGTATCAGTTCGGGTCTTGTCGGTTCGGGTCTTGTCGGTTCGGGTCGTATCGGATCGGGTGTGTCAGATCGGTTTGTGTCAGATCATGTGTCGTGTCCTGTCGTGTCGTGTCGGGTCTTGTCTTGGTGTCGAGTCAAAGTCGTGTCGAATCATCTCGAGTCGAGTCGAGTCGGATCGGCTCGCATCGGATCGAGTCGGGTCGAATTACAAAGCTCGGAGGCCTGCTCGGAGCATATCAATTTGTGGAGAATCTATTGGGGGTGGATTTCTTCGTGGAGAATCGGTTCGGGGCTGGGTGGATAATAGCGAGTAGGTCGGGGTCGTTCGGGTCGAGGTATTCCTTCGAGAAAGAGAAACATGGAGCGGGTCAAATCGAGGCGGGGAGGGTTAGATTCACGCGGGTGAGAACATGGCAAAAATATGGGCGGGTAGCAATGAGAATACCGGTGTTGGGTGAAGTGTTATGAGATAAAACGGGCGTAGAGACACGGGATCGGAACTCAAGTGGAGCGGCGCAAGAGCGAGGCATGGAAACGGCAAAGGTCGGCTGTCAGAAACGAAGCTGCGACAGCGGCTGATTGTGAGTGACAGATTGCCACAACGACGCCCCATGGTGCAGGGTCTCGCTGCAGAGCTCTCTCTTCTCTCCCTTCTTCCTGCCTCTCCTGGGAGTTGCTCCATTCGAGGCAAGTGGCTGGAAAGGCATCGCCCCGTCCCTCCCCCATTTGCTTCTTGGCAGAGAGGAGAAACTTTGGGGGTTAAATGAGCACTTACCTTACAGTTTCTTATGACATATTAATAATGGTTTCCTAATGGTAAGTCAGCTCGAATATTCCACATATATCTCCCATTTCCCAATATTGCCACTCGCGGAGATATTTCAAAATATGTAAATCGGCACTAGGCACCAAGTATCGGAACAATAACACACAAGTTGGAATTTTTGGAAGACTTGAAAAACTATAGAGCTTTAACTACACCAGTTTGAAAGAAATTATAATGCCCGAGGGCAAAATATTTTCAGATTCTATTACGAAAACAGGGCAAAATGTTTAATTTAGTTATCATATATTATCCGATCATCTAATTCTTAAAGGATTTAAAAGTTACGAAAAGAATGACAAAAGTCAACATACTAAAGCAAAGAAGAGCAAACATTTAAAATATAAAGTAATTAGTGTGGCAAAAGAGATTTGATGACTGTTATATTTTTGCATGTGCTCTGCAATATGATGCATGAAAGAACACTGATAGAATTTTAATGAAAGATTGCCAATCGCCACACAACTAAGCCTGAACAGTTTCAATACTTCCCCTTCAACAATCGTTACAAACTAATTGAAGGCTGATGAAACCGCAAATTTTCACAAGTTTGCACATTAACTGTTAATCGTCTATTTCGTCCCACCCAATAAGGAAATAGGGGCCCATTCTGTGTAAATTGATTCGAAAATAGTGAACAATGAGATATTAAGTGCCACAGCAATCACTCTTACGCAGACAGATTTAATACTACGAATTAATTCACCATTTTCGGATACAGTGTAGACTATAGAATTCCCCTCGTCAAATATTTTGCAATAAATTGTTAGAGAATGACTTGTTCTTTTAAGAGTAAATCACAGAAGGACATCCACTTATTCAGATGTTTAAAAGTGAAACTTCCAACTTAAACCAATTCGTAAGTAGCAATAAAGACTGAAGGACTGTCAATTTGATAGCAATTTGACAAAAATCATACAATTTGAATCTGCGGGAAAGTAATTGAAATATTATATCTTCAAGCAGACTCTTGTCTTTTTTATACACAGTTTTTTAAATATTATGTTTATATTGATGGCGACCTACCTATATGTTCTGTAGTGACAGCAGAGATCTTGAGATTCTATATATATATATATATATATATATATATATATATATATATATATATATAGAGAGAGAGAGAGAGAGAGAGAGAGAGAGAGATTTCCCTTCAGATCCGGGAATCAGGCCTAATTCTGTGTTAAAATGAAGTGTCGAAATTACAAATATAGTACAAGAATGATAATAAGCAGATCTCTCTCAACCTGGCAAAATAGACACATTTGTAGAATTAAAGTGAGTTCTACAAGAAAACAGAATCACTCAAAACACTCAATACGTCACATCCATTAAAGAAACAAAGATAATTATGCTTGTGTTTGGCATTTCAATTTGTCGTATAAGCTATTACAAACGATTTAGTTTCTTGCATCGATAATGTGGGCAATCCAGGTTTTATATTTCTACTTATTACTGAAAAGCGAGGTCTGAGTAATGGGTGTGTAATCTGGGAGTTTAATCTTTCCATCGGTTCGCGTGTTTGCGCGGCCGGGCCGTTCGTCTTCGTCGGTGGCGAACGTAAACGACGTGGATCCAACCGGGCGGAGAGTGGGAGGGGTCGATAGACGAACGGATTTTTCGGGCGGGCGCAGGGCTCAAAGACAGGCGGCGGGCCGTGGACCTCCCATAAAGCCAGACGCTAAATCAACTCCCGTGGCCAATTCACCCCCTGCGACCACGCCCCTTTCTCTCACGGCAACCGCTCTGTCCTTTTCCCGCTCTCCCCACTCATCGCCAGTTGTTCCCTTATATTTCCTGACTATCGCCTCGTCCTTTCCGCAACTTCCCACATTTTTTGCCTCGTCCCCAATCTTCGCTTCCTCCGTCCTCTAACCGGGACCGGTGGCTCAGTGCAGTAACTGATGTCATTGCAGCGACTCTGTACGGGAGGTCCTAGGTTCGAGTCTCGACGGCGGCAGGATTTTCGACACTAGGACCGCGCGCGATATTTCCTTTCTCTTCCTTGTTCTATCCTCCCTCCTTACACACACACACACACTAACATGCACTTCACTACCACACATGCCGGGAGACCGGTCGGGCACTTAGAACTTGTCCCAGCTGAGGCGGTGCCTCACTGGTGGGAGATACCTGGTTGAAGAAAACCCCGTCCGCCGACTGTAGGTCCGTGCCAGATCTGGCCGTCCAGCGGGGGAAGACCACCGCCACGTCCAGAGCAAAAGCACGCACTACACGTACGGGAATAATGACCATTGTAGTTGAAGCACCCGGAGTCACTAACAATCAATCAATCCTCTTCCCAACTTCCCTCTCCTCACATATCTGCGCTTGCTCTCACGGTCCAGTTCGTCCCTCTTCACTTTGTACCGCCTTCAAACACCCTATCACCACCATTACCCTGCGTTCTTCTTTCGTCTCCTTCCTTCCGTTAACACCAAACTCTTTACCCTATTTAGTCCCCTCCCTCTTCGCATATCCTAAAGTTCGACATACATCCTCCGCAACTCGTCTCTACCGCTACCACGCCTTCACTTTCGTCACATCACTCCACTCCGATTGCCATCGACCGAAATCTCCTCGCCCTTTCCACGATCTCTCGCCGCCCGCTCTTCATTCACTGTATTTCCTCCCTCAACACACATTCTCCCTTTTCCCAGACATCTGCTTACTCTTCTTTCACTACCATTGCCCTCATGACATCAGCCCACTCTACCCATTCTTTCCAACTAGTCACCTCCCCATCCTCTTCCTTGATCTCTCCCTACACTTTCCCTTTTTTACTTCTGTAACTTGCTATCCATTTTCCAGTCTTCTTCAGCCTCCTCTAGCCCCTTCCACCCTCCTCTCACCTATCTTTTCCGCTCCTCGTTCTTCCTCCCAACATTCCTGCGATGTCTCCCATTTCAAACTCCTTCATCTCCCGCCCCGCCCCCGCCCGCCTTTCTTGCATTTCGGTGCTCGTCAATCACGGCGCAGCTCGGCTACCCGTGTTCCGACAGACGATCGTCTGCTGCGGGCGCTCCGTTGGAGGGCTTGTAGCAGCTCCAATGCGCAATAGCTATGGCTTTTGGTCATTACGGGGACATGCCAGCAACGGAGGGCAATCACGGAAGGCGGGTCTATGGAGAGCGGTAAGGGACGATTGCATACTACGTAGTTGTAGAGCCGGATTTTTATGGACACAACGAATTATCATAGGGAGCATATGAGGGGAGACAGCTATGTTCGTTAGAAGATCACATTGAAATCAACTTGGTTCACAATGAAAAATAAATTTTCGAAACGTATAAAAATGCGTCTCCCCGTAATATTGCGCAATATCTTGTCAATTTGTTTAGCTCCATACTTTGATTTAAACATAGCTGCAGAAGGTCAAAAGCAAGAAGGAGAGGGAAACACTTTCAACCAAACGGAAGCTTCGTTCGAACGTAAAGTTTTGGTATTGGAACTCTCGATTGGATAACAATATCCCCCAGGCCTTCCAGCTCAAGACCATGAAGTGCAGCTATGTTTAAATCTGAGTATAGCCTTAAATTACATTATGAGACTGTCCTGCAAAGATCTGCCGAACTCAACACAATTATTAAAATCATCACGCTCTCTTGTATTTCTTGGAATTCGGCCAGCGGGGTTTTCCCCTAACCAGGACTCTCCCACCAGCAGGGCACCGTCCCAGCCGGGACACGCTCTAAGCTCTCGACCGGTCTCCCGGAATATGGGGTAGTGTAGTGCATGTTAGTATGTGTGTGTGTGTGTGTGTGTGTGTGTGTGTGTGTGTGTGTAAGAGGATAGGATAGGACAAGGAAGAGGAAGGAATGTTCACGCGCGGTCCGTGGCCCGTTTGTTAGGGTACTGCTCCGGCGTTCACCTAGTGTTGATCAAAGAAACCACGGAGATCAGAGTAGCCGGCCGCTAGAATTCTCCCCCAAACAGCGACTGAACTCGACCTAGCTGACAAGCTAGTACCGAAAATTCTACCGCCGTCATGACTCGAACCCAGGACCTCCCGGTGAAAGGCACTGCAGCAACATCAGTTGATGCACTGAACTACCGCTCCCGGTACCTTTAAGTTTTATCTCCTTGTGAGGCTCCGCTTCTGCGTTTGGATAAGATTCCGCAGTACATGAATTCTGTAGTACATGTAAGTTTGCGTACATGTGTGTGTGTGTGTGTGTGTGTGTGTGTGTGTGTGTGTGTAAGAAGAGAGGAGGCTATGAGGTTGAGGAAAGTAACAGTGAGTACAGTACGTGGATAGTTAGTTAAGATACTGCTCTGTAAGTTTGCGTGCATGTGTGTGTGTAAGGAGAGAGGAGGCTATGAGGTCGAGGAAAGTAACAGTGAGTACAGTCCGTGGATAGTTAGTTAAGATACTGCTCCCCCATTCCCCTTTTGTTTATCACATATACCAAAAACAACTACACATTAGAGCAGCCAACCGCCAGAAATGTTCCCCACAACTTGAAGTCGCCTCAGCTACGTAAGTATAAAAAAATTCGCCATAAATACTCCAAGTATAGGTCCTGCCACTTCATGATATTTAGTTGCAACGATATAGAAAGCTACTGAGCCATCACTGCCGGTTCTTATTTCTTAGACTTCCAGCGCATTTTAACCCCCGACATCAGTAAGACATTGACCGTTCCACCAACTACGGTGGTACCTCCTTGAAAATGTGTTATATAAATGAGAGACTGATTATTTTGTGTCTCCAGGCACGTCAACCGCTACGGTCATTAGTACAGTAAGTGTAGGGCACGTTTTTTTCAGGTGTAGGTGATCTTCCCGCGTTGGAGCGAGAGATCCGGCTCTGACCTTTCTGTCAGAGGTGAGAATTTTCCCAACGAGATATCTCCCACCAGCGGGGCATCACCCCAGCCGGGTCAAGTTCTAAGCTTTCGACTGGTCTCCCGGCATGTGTGGTATTGTGATGCATTTAAGTATAGGTGTGTGTAAGTAAGGAATAAGGATAGAAGAAGCAAGGATGGAAAAATCGAACGCGGTCCATGACCTATTTATTAAGGTATTGCTCCACCATTCGCCTGGTGTGTATCAAAGACTCCACGTGAAATTACCGATCAGAAAAGACGGCCGCTACAACTCTCCTCCAGACACTGGCTGAATATGCTAGCTAATAAAGAACATATCCAGCTCCTTCGATATCTTCGTCGCGACGGACCGGTAGCGGTAGCTCAGTGCATCATCTGATGTCACTGCAGCGCCTCTAACCGGGAGGTCCTAGGTTCGAATCCTGACGGCGGCAGGATTTTCGACACTAGCTTTTCAGCTAGGTCGAATTCAGCTGCTGTCTGGAGGAGAATTCTAGCGGCCGGCTGCTCTGATCGGTAGTTTTCCGTGGTTTCTCCGATCAACACCAGGCGAATGCCGGAGCAGTACCCTACCAAACGGGCCACTGACCGCGCGCGATCTGTCCTTCCTCTTCCTTGTCCTATCCTCTCCCCTTACACACACACTTACACTAACATGCACTACACTACCACATATTTCGGGAGACCGGTCGGGAGCTTAGAGCTTGTCCCGGCTGGGGCGGTGCCCCGCTGGTGGGAGAGTCCAGGTTAGGAGGAAACCCCACTAGCCGACGGTAGGTCGGCGCCGGATCTCGCCATCCAGCGGGGGAAGATCACCGCCATCTCCCGAGAAAAAAGCATGCACTACACTAACGGGACTAATGACCGAAGTTGTTGACGCGCCCGGAAACGCGAAAAAATCAATCAATCAATCAATTCGTCGCGACGGTCACATTCGGAGCCGTGAGAACGACAGAAGCGGGCGTCGCGAGCGGTGGAGGGCTCTGCAGAATCCGGTCAGAAGCGCCGCAGCGCGGCTTGACGGGGGGGGGGGGGACAAGGGAATGCCTCGCAACTTGTTACCGCGCTTCAACCGGATTACGTGCGCGCTGAAGTCAAACAGCGCGCGTTCGCCCACCCCTTTCACCCTCGCCGCCCCCGCCGCCACGCCCCCGTCCAAATCGGATTTCGTCCAACGCGCGGACGCCCGGCGGCCAGCGTCCGGCTGCTTGGACAAGAGGAGGGCACACTGGACCCAAATGTGGGAACGCATGGAAACGTGTTAGTCGGTAATAATTCTCAAAAATATGACAACTAGCAATTATATATATATATATATATATATATATATATATATATATATTAAACTTCAACTATGATTATACAGAAGTAGCCACAATAGTTAGGAATTGTCAAACCTCAGCGAGAGATAAACGTATTTATTAATACCCCTGAAAGGCACCAATGTCCATCAGGTGAATAAAATTAAAAGAAAATATACATGAGAGCTTTGTTTGTCTGATATCATCGAATGTTTAGATGGAAGTGTTCATCAAAGATATTATTTCCCTAATAAAAGAAAAGTATGATGGGGTTCAGTATATACCTTTTGAAATATGAAACGAATTATCCGCGTTGTTTTATCCCTACGATTTTACAAATTGTATTATGACGTCTCATCACCAATTGGTATGTCATAAACATGTTATTGTATAAAATTGATTTTGATTGTGAATACTCTCTGCAATTAAGAAACAAAATGTCAAGTATTTATCCTTTTTTACTCGATGAATAGCCCTAATTAAGAAAATTCTTGCTTCAAATTTCTCTAGGTAATACTCTCGCACCTGTTCCACTAGTTTCTTTATCGGTAATTTGTACAGCAGGCTCATATTTGTTTTCATAATACACTGTAATTTCAACTGAATTATTTTGGAGTCGTTTATATATTGCTAATAAAATATGTAATGATACAAAACAATGAATTATGTAGCTCATACAATGATTACCATGCGAATAAATCCATAACAATAAATATAAAACTTCTCTAAATATTTTAGAACGTGTACACAAAACAGTGAGTGATTTTGATTTCTCCTTATTTTTAGTAATTGAGAATATATAGTAATTGGGAATTATCAGAAAAATAACCTTCGATTCTCTTTTACACAAAAAATTAACCTTGAAAATACAGAGAAACTACGACAAATCTATTTGATATATTTCATAAAGTTAAATAAACTTGACCAGCCTTTTTGTTATATGAATGCGTGCTTAGAAGCCACAGAAAAAGTGCCTTTCAGAATCGTCATTCAGGCCCACTGCGAGGTGGGTGCGAGGTAGACTGAGGGCCGGCGCATGGGCGTTAATCAGGGCGAGCCCTAGAGGACGCTGTTCGCCCCGGGGACGCTCGCTCTAGGCGGAATAGCCGAAGCATCCGACAATTGAGAAATTTCGTGCTTTGCTGCGTCAGCGACTAACAAAGATACAAATGAAATATTGAAATCTTGGGCACCCGGGGGGCGCCACGACTTATGCACTGTAACGTTAGAAGTACGATTGAACTGGACCTCGTATGAACTGTAACATACACTTTTTTTTCTTTTTTTAAAAAAATTTGTTGCGTCTACACCTTGACGCAACGCGCCTCCAAGCCCCTTATGGGGCGTTGAGCGCTTTGCACTGGGGAGTAATCCTCCATTAACGTGCTTTGCTTTTAATATTTGTCAAGTCTCGTCACGTCGCAGTCAGTCAGTGTCTTTTATCCCTTCGGCCAGGGGCTCGACGGCGTTAGATCCCGGGGTTCCTGGCCGGTCACCCAACCACGAACCCGCGAGTATCGAATGCGCTTAACCTTCGTGATTTCACGGAGCGTAGTAAACGCATTCCGCTAGTGCCGCCGGCTTGAAAATAAAGATTTCAACAACCAGATAATTCAAACGAAAACACCATCAGCATAGGACCATGTCTAAAAGGCAGTCACTATGTGATGTGAGCAGGGGAGTGTCTGTTTTTACACATTAAAAGCATACTTCGTAACTTCAATTGAACGTGAGAATAAACGTCTGTTATTTATTCTTCTCCTTCTTCTTCTTCTTGGAATCCTTTGCATTCGGGGAGAATTCATGTCAGCAGATGCGAGAGACCTTAGGTCTGGGTTAGAGATCGGTTTCGAATCGAACACGATTCATGCTTTTGTGTGCCGGCGTGGTAGCTAAATATAGACTCAGACCCGAGCTCTAAACAATCAGTTTATTACAATATATTTCATCTCTGCGGTTATCTCCGCTCTTCTCCCGCCGTTCGGTACACTGCTCCTCATACTCTTGCTAGTGCAGATCCGCCACCCCGACGCTTTGACGCTCCGGCACCCGGACACCCAATGCAAGGCGATCAGTGTATGCCGAGGAGCGCACTCCGCCTCCTCGGCTAGCAGTTGGGAGCTCACGCCAGACGAGCCCAAGTCCCTCCCGCCTGGTATTTATGCTCGCATATTTTTGGCGATCACGTGATCGCCCCAACGCCGGTGCCGCCCGCCCGCCCTTCGTATGCACGCCCTTGCGTCTTGGAGAGGGGGTCAGTGTACTTCCCTTCAGATGGCCATTTTTTTTGCGCTGCCCTTGGCTCCCCCTAAAGGCGGCTCCACACATTCGTTATTCGGCGAGTAGCGACCATCCTTCTCGCCGAATCCCGAGTAGTGTGAATGAGTCGCTCGCTATTTGCCGAGTGACGAATATTCGTTGCTCGCCCGACCCACCGTGTGTCGGTCTTTAGGACACATCAATGGGAGCAAACATTCGCTGAACACAGCAGCTGTTCGGGATTGGGCGAGCAGTAGCTCGCAGCACGGCGAATGCCGGATGTGTGGAGTCGCCTTAAGGTTGCCTGCATCCGTGGAGGTCGCTGACAGCCCGAAAGCATGGGCTCCAACTAATGACGTTATACTTGGTAAAATATCAGAAGTCGACGATCGCTTGCCGCATATGTATACGCCACACGTCTTCGTCACAGCCTAGTACCTCCACGCGATGAGAATCGAAGTTACCAAACTACTCCATACCGAAAGGTATACTTGGACATAACTAAACATACATCGTGGGATCCTTTCCATCAACTCGCTGCAGAATCAGTTAATTTAGTCCGAAGACAATTACTTGTGATCCACACGAAACCGCGTCAAATACTGTCTTTCCAACGTTTCGAGTATCATGCCGGACCGCGCTTTGACGCACAATCGGGCGCCCAGACTTCCACATCTCGACTGATCAATCACGTTTTGCTATCACAGGTATTCTCGTAGACTACTCTAGCGTACTCCTGTTCTGAAGAACACGACAAGAGAATCAAAACGAGCATTTCAGCCTTTTTAGCGGTGCGTCTTCCCAAAAGTTCAGTGAATTCGTATGATTTGGCCGCGAAATTCTGAGGCGCGGAATCCTTATCTCTAAAACACGTTGCGTACAGTAGCATGCAGAAGTGGTATGCGATCTTCGATGAATGCGTGTATGTGATTGAGAACTGACTCCCTGAAACTATTATCGTAGTTCACCTCATGATCCAGAAACAAGAGGGGTTCTCCACAACTGTTCACAGAAGTGCAATAGTTATGACAAATTTGAAAATGGTATGGGGAATTACTACTTCCAACATAGGAACGTAACGCTCGCCCAAAACATTTTAGGTGATAAAAGATCTAACTTCATGAAAGAATTAGGAACATTTTTAGGAAAGGTTCGGACCATTAGAGAAACTGAAATTAGGGAGTGGGAAAACAGCACTGGTTAGTACGAGCAGAGCCAAGACTGGAGAGAAATAAATAATAAATCAATAAACTAACGATAATTAAGTTAGTCAGTAAGTTATGTTAGGTTAGTAAACAGTACAAAAAAAAAGTTATAAGTTGTAGTCAATTGTTAAGTATAAGTAGATAAATAAGTCAATAAAAAAATTAACTTAAAATAATTAAAATAAGTTAAATAAATTAAAATTAAATTAATTAAAATAAGTTAAATAAATTAAAATTAAATTAAATTAAAATAAAATAAAGGGAAACGGTTAAAATGAAACACATTAGGAGGCGAAGGGAAGTAGGAATCGGAAATGTTAGGGCAGAGGCGTTGGTGCGGACGATTTTCTGTGGTGCTGTTTGTTTTCAGGTGCGGAGGAGGCCAAACACTGGAAGGAGAATGCCTGACGCCCGCGCCAAATAAATAAATGGTTTAAAAACCGGATAGATTAGCATGTGCTCGGCTTCTGACGGCAGGTTTTTCCCCCTTCAGGGGTTTTTTCCTCAGCCGTACCTTATGGTCTCTTGTCCGCGGCTTTGATGCGAAGGAGAGACCATTTGGGGTGAATACCAGAATTCGAAAGGTTAGAACGCGGTAGAATGTAGGTATTGTAATGGCTTAAAGGCCTTCGGCCTAGCCACATTGCATCAAGTTTTCTACTTTGTCTGTAATAATTACCTATTAAATAAATAATAAATTTGAAAACGAGATGAGAGCGTGGTAAAACCGAGGTAGTGCAAACTGTAAAAAAAAAAGAAAAGATCAGAGAATGACGACTGAAACTCTGGCAATCATGCTATGGGCAAGGTGCTGAAGGTGCTGGGGGACTTTTCTGCAAATTATTATTTCTTTGATCATTTTATTTTGAATTATCATATTTACTTATCATTTCGAATTGAAATAGATTGTAAATTTTCATTGCGTTAATAAAAAAAATTAAAATTCCAGTAGTGTACAGTGATATGCTTGCTGAAATCATCAATATGCTTATTTCTCCTTCAACATTTCATATAATTTTATTCTTCAGTATATTCATAGCCAAATCGTTGTACGATCAAGGGATATGATAAGTCACAAAACGCAACTTGTGATTCATTCATCGCATGAACGCGTAGCCTACACAATATTTCGCCTGATTATAGCGGCACACGAACCCTAGGACCTGCACTGCAGTGACGTCAATGGATGCTCTTAACAACCTAATTCGGTGTCAGTGTTTGGGTTGATTATCGTGGCAAAGTTATGAAAGGAAACTATATTTGGATATGATTTTATTTAAATTCGAATTCATGTCGTATCTTTTCTTCTATTTCTTCTTCATAATTTTATTCATTTTCTTATTCTCCATCATCACTTTGTGCTTCATCTACTTCTTTTAATTATTATCATCATCATTTGGCGCATCGAGTTTTGCGTTCGAGCATGTCCATTCATGTAGTTTTCGTATATAGGCCATATTATTATTTTTATCAACTTCTTCTAGATCTAAGAAGCACTGTTACCTTCACTTAACATAGAATTTGCAATTTTTAGTTTCCAAATGAAATCATTCCTCATCAGAATAATTAATTCTAATATTTTTTTGCATATTGCACTGTTAGTTTCAGGTTTTCTCATTGTTTCATTGCTTCCGAGACGATGAAGAAGTAAATAAACAATAAGATGATTGTTAAAAGATATTTTAAAATAATTTTTTGACTAAGGAGAATGATTAGTCTGCGTTTGAAATACTTACTGGCTACAGGATTAAGAGATAAAAAGATTCCATTCGTTAAACACGAAGTGAATGAAATTGTTTGATCTGCTCCCTTTAATAAAGAGATTTGATCGAATGGCACCTTCTCAGGGCACATCTCAACATTCCTCTATCTTCCGTCTGAGGGAGCAGATTTCGACGAATTCCCCTTTCCAGGAGCTTCATTATAAAGTAACTCCACTCTGGGAGTTATATAAAACGGAGTCACTCAGAAGCCGAAGAGCAATTTTGGCGATTTATTCATTTGATCAGCGGGCGAAGAGCGATCCGTTTGTTGTCCGAGAGCGCGCGACAGTCGAACAAACGAATGCTCTTTCGAGGAACGAGACCCCCATCAATTAGTGGAGTGCGCTTGTGAAAGAATGAGCAGCTGGATGAAGGGATTGACGATCAGAGAAACGGGTTCGACACAGTGGTATTTGGGTTAAGGGTCGCATGCATAAGGGCACTTTAGAAATTACTGTCAAAATGTAGATCAAATTGATTTTAAGCCTTCTAAAATATCGTGTGACCTCGCGAGATATTAATTTGAAGAGTGTTCTACGAGGGAAAGCTAATACAAGAGTCAATAACCTTTAGTGTGTATTCGATGAGTACGAGTTGTTAGTCAATATTGACCTCACCATTGACAATAGATGAGAATATACCTATTTGAAATAACGCAATATTCAAATTTCACTCATTTCAGTCATATAAAAATAATTGATTAAACGAAACAAAAACAACTTTTTGACGTTTGTGAATATTCCAGAAAAACATTTAACCTAACAAATATTATGAATCATTATCTTTGAATACCATTTGAGCTTCACCTGCATACATTCCTTCAAATGTTTCATTGCTGTCAGAAACAATAGTTCATGAGTTTCAATATAGGCTGAAATCGTAGTATCATCCTTCATAGACATGATACTTATTTCATTGAAAACAAAAATAAAAAAGGAATCAATGATTTTTTTCAAAACCTGTCTTGTAGTTTTCAATACTCTTACATTACTAACCATAGAGACATGTGTCAATTTTAATTTCAATAATTAAAGGTAAAAATATATTTGACAACAGTAAAATCAACACGAAAACCATCAATAAATAATAATAATAATAATAATAATAATAATAATAATAATAATAATAATAATAATAATAATAATTAGTCAACGATTTCTTCCGGGTTAGGTTAATTATTATTATTATTATTATTATTATTATTATTATTGGTTTGCGGGGTCAAAATCTAAAGAAATGGCTCAAATCTACTCTTAATTTAATAGGAGTGTTGTATGAAATGTATTTGAATTGAAGCAGATCTTGTGAAGCAGGGGAGTTGGATATGTACGAATTACAACCCATCTCCCTTGAGCGTTAATCTCTTGGCGTTAGTTGGTTGGTGCTCTCTCTCGTCAGGTGCGATAGGCGTAATTCTGTAAAGACTTTTCTCTTGCGCCAGACTTGTTGGAACAAGGCGCGGAATTGGAGTGGGGAGTAAAGGGAAGAAATGAAGGGAAGAGAGAAGGGAGCGTGAGATAAATGGCGGGAAGCAAAGAGTGAATAGAAAGCGGAGACGCCAGGGGGCTTCAAGCAATTGGCGGGGAACAAGTGGCGGGGAACACGTGGCGGGGAACAAGTGGCGGGCAACACATGGCAGGGATCATGTGACGGGGAACATGTGGGGAAAAGCAAGTGGAGGGAACAAGTGGCGGGGAGTAAAGGGCGGCGATCAAGTGGCGGGAAGCAAAAAGAGGGTAGTAAGGGAGGGCAAAATGAGAGGATGGAGACCGAAAGATGGAGCAGAAGGCGAGGAAGAACTGATTGCTTGAATGTGCAAGGAGAGAAGGGTTAGGAGAAAGGAGGCTAGGAATGAAGAGGGGAGTCGGGGTGGGGAGCGGGACTCGCGGCGGAGAGGAGCCTGCGCCGCGTCAGCGCCAGATCTCCGTCGCCCCTCCCAACTCCGCCTCCGCCAGGGCTCGCTGCTTCGGTTCACTCTCTAAGGGAATCTCGCCAGGGGTGGCCACGTTATCTCCCGACTCCAAGTTACACCATTCGCTACGAGATTTCGGCCGCCTAGTAAGAGATCTTCGATCTTAACATTTGTCAACATGCGCAGTTGCGATTGGCCTACTACATAAACATACGGTAGTGAACTAACCTCGCCATCAATACAGACATTTATTTATTTATTTATTTATTTATTTATTTATTTATTTATTTATTTATTTATTTATTTATTTATTTATTTATTTATTTATTTATTTATTTATTTATTTATTTATTTATTTATTTATTTATTTATTTATTTATTTACTTATTTATTTATTTATTTATTTATTTATTTAAATATGGTACATCACATTCCTGACTTAATATCCTGCATAAAGAGATAACATCTTCACTTCTCTCCTCGACATCAACGTAATGTAGATATGAATCAAACTTATACGCTTTCAATATCGCACATGAATGGGTAGGGATGCAATGACTTTTTAACAATGCGAAGTATCTCTACATTATTGAGATAATAGTTATGATAAACTAAATGTTGGTATTCATTTCAATAGCCCTTTTATTATTATGAATGTTTTTTTTTATTTATAGAAATTATTAAATTGATGGAATTGATTCAATGGTACAAACTATTCTTTTTTTTCGAATATAATTCGTCTGCGCAAAGCAAACTATTTGACTGATTAGTGTGCGACGACAAGCACAATAAACACTTTATTTAAAAAGTTGTCAACAAAATGGTTCAATGTAATACTTTTACTGGAGATAAAAACCCATTCATAAAATTATTTTCGCATATAAATTTTGCACCGGTTTTAAAAATCATTTAACAGAATAGCAACAATTTTACTGTAAAGAAGGCCCAGAATTACGCATAAAAAACGAGTGAAAACGACTGTCCAGTGCTTCAAACATATTTACCTGCTCGACCGTGGTAAAACGACAAATGGTAATAGACAAAGAGTAAAGAGAAATTAACGACCCACAGTCACTCAGGCATGAATATTGCTTCTCTACAGCGAACTCTGCAGATAAAAGCCATAAAAATTGGTCAATGAAAAAGATCTTTCCCAGATATCTAAACGTTTGATACTATAATTTCAGTTGGTCGTACGATTCATGATGTCAAAATCAATAGCGAAGATGCAGCGTCCTCGTTTTATGAATCATTTTGGGATCGATCGAGAGATGAAGGCGTTTAAAGAGCATTATTCAATAAAGTAACTTAGCTGTGAAATGAAACAGCGCTTAGTGTATTGGGGCCACGACAGTGATAAATGTTTTATGGATTAGTGTAAGAATCAAAGCATCATAATATGGAATTATAAGAAACTCATAAAAAGCAGAAGACGGATGACATAACACTGCGTCACTATTATGGAATACAATGAATAAACGAGAAGCTCATTGCATAATAATACATTTAAGATTACTGTCTCTCATTGAAATTTATTACAAGATGTTATCGTTATTTATCTTATAGAGCGTAAAAACCAAACTGTGAAATTAGACGGCGTCTCTGAAAGAGATATTTGTTAATGTGTCAACGCACTCTGAATCAGACACTAAAATTCTATCGAATGGCATTGTATTAAATAGATGAATTGTGTAGTTTTGTTTTAATGTATGGAATACTTGGATTG
This sequence comes from Teleogryllus occipitalis, assembly GCA_011170035.1. Lineage (NCBI taxonomy): Eukaryota > Metazoa > Arthropoda > Insecta > Orthoptera > Gryllidae > Teleogryllus > Teleogryllus occipitalis. The sequence continues at coordinate 20,951 of BLKR01015757.1, read as the reverse complement.
TATGGAATAGATGAATTGTGTTGATTATAATTTATCGAATAGTACTGTAGCGGATTCTTTATTGCCTTCTTCCAACCTCACGTTGGTGCGCCTATGTGATGAGTTAATAACCTATTCCAGTTGGTGCGCAACTGTGGCGAAATAATTAACAAGCCTATTCACACCTCGCGTTGTGTTGCTAATGTGACAAATTCCATTTATTCATATCGTTAGGCTGTCAATATCACAATTTGACTCCTTCCACTATTATTATATACGCTAATATATTGGGCACCAATGTAACAAAATCGTCTCCTCCCTCTATTAAATATGTAAATAGCCCGTTTGTTAGCTAACTTTTCGTAATTCTGAAGATTTATGGGGTCGTGGATTTGTGATGGGCCCTGTACGGGGTTCGAAACGTAACACTCGTGCTACGCGCGCGTGGGTCAGCGTCTAACTACCATAAATCACACACGTCATTGAAAGGGTTTTATCGATAAACACGATTGTGTTTATCTTCATTTATTCTATCATGACTAACTGATTCTCTCGTTCTTAAAACACCAACAATGAACACATAACCAAAAAAATACCCTTCATTGGCATACATAAAAAAATTCACTTGACATAAAAACAAAGAAAAAACATTCACTCTGCAACTTTACAAAAAACAATCTCATTCACACCGAATGCACATTCTGTAATACCAACTTATTGACTTTTAATTTGTACCAATTTAACATGACTTGATCTTGGACAGAAATGCGTTTTTGTAGAAACCAAAATAAATCAACCGTGTCAGTTCCCTGTCTGCTGGTTCGGCGTCGCGGCACGCAGAGCAGGTCACGTTCATCGCCAGCCACCAATTTGCACCCCCTCAGTGCGCAATTACCGCAAAGCTCCAGCCACCATATCAGGGATCATTTCACAGCGCGAAGCTTACACAATTCGGGAAAAGCGCGAAATATTCTGCGCAAACGCAACACAAACTTCCCGCTGAATGTTTAAAATCACGGCGCGTAGATGCACTATGTCCACAAAATAAAACTTCGCTTGCACTTCCCTTCAATATTCAGACGAGATCGCGTAAAATTCGTGTTATTAAACACGATACAAAATGTCCGCCTACTACTGCTTCAGGCCGCGATCACAAAAAAACTATTATCCCGCGTAGCCATTATTTACTAATTATGCGCCACTATTTGCCAATACATGTGCACGTTTTTTTTATAAAGTTCGTGCGCCATTAAGATAAAAATAAACTGTTTTTCAAACTATAAATTCCAAACAATCATAAAAATGCAGCGTCTAACACGGACCTTCCGTTGACACACTGCTCGAAACTTTCTCTTCTTGGGCATTGTTGTCCTCAGCTTATATGGTTTTGCTGCCAACAAGAGCCGATCACCCGCTTAATGCGCCGAACATCATAACGAAAAGTATTTCTTCTTTTCATTTATTAACGTTTACCTGTCTTATCATTGCCTTTATATTATGTCCGAAATTTCTCTGATAATTGTCAGTGTCGTCTTCGCCTCTCAGCGCCTTATTTAAACAAAATATTACAATTCACCGCTCGTCGTCTTATCATGACGTCACGTGAATGTGTTTTGTTTCATGTCTTTTCTAAATAACAATTTTAACACTTAATTTTGATTTCGCCTCCTAGGCGTCTTTCAAAATTGTAACTACTCTCAAAAATGTCAATAATTTTTGCTGTTTGGTTCTGCCAAATCTTAACCCGATCCCTTTAGACGTTCTCTTACCATTTATGAAAAACACTATTCGTAATTTGCTTCTTCTCGGCAACAATGGCATCTACATACTCTTTTTTATTAAACTGAGATGCACGATTACTAAAATTCTCGAATTAAGCAAACCCCTGGTCCGATTTTGTTGATTGCTGTTTCAAATGATTCCTAATATTGTGCTTTATTGCGGTTCACGTTATGCTTCCCATTCCTCCGCGCATTCATTTAATTTAGAAAAAAATGTTCGTGCGCGGCGCTGCCGTCATTTCCCTCTTCGGGTATAACATTTCATTTATAGGGATTTTTTTTTCATTTAAAGGAAATACTTATTTGGTTGATGATTATAAATCATTACAGTACCGATATTTTCGAATAAAATTTTCTAATGAAATAGTTTTAATCCACCATTTTTATCGGATATCGAAGACTTTTATCTACGGTCTTTATCGAATATCTACTATTTTTATCGAATATCTACGATTCTTATCATATAGCTACGATGTTTATAAAAATATACGATTCTTATCGTATATCTACGATTTTCCCCGAATGTCAACGATTCTTATCAAATATCTATGATTCGTATCGAATATCAACGATTTGTATCGAATATCTAAGATTATAATCAAATTTTTAATATTTTAATCGAATATTGAATATTTCAATCAAATATTGAATATTTCAATCGACTATTTAACATTTCAATCGAACATTTAATATTTTAATCGAAAATTTAATATTTCAATCGAATATTTAAAAATTCAATCGAATATTTAAGATTATAATCAAATATTTAATGTTTTTACCGCATATTTAATATTTTAATGGAAGAGTTGAAATTTTAATGGAAGAGGTGAAATTTTAATCGAATAGTTAAAATTTTAATCAAATACTTAAAGAGTGATTTCGAATATTTAAGAGTGATATCGAATAGGTAAGAGTAATATCGAATAGTTAAGAGTGATATCAAATAGTTAGGAGTGATATCGAATAATTAAGAATGATATCGAATAGTTAAGAGTGATATCTAATAGTTAAGAGTGATATCGAATAGTTAAGAATGATATCGAATAGTTAGGAGTGATATCGAATAATTAAGAGTGATATCGAATAGTTAAGAGTGATATCGAATAGTTAAGAGTGATATCGAATAGTTAAGAGTGATATCGAATAGTTAAGAGTGATATCGAATAGTTAAGAGTGATATCGAATAGTTAAGAGTGATATCGAATAGTTAAGAGTGATATCGAATAGTTAAGAGTGATATCGAATAGTTAAGATTGTTATCAAATAGTTAAGATTGTTATCGAATAGTTAAGATTGTTACGTGTATCGTCTGCAATGAATTGACGGAATGAAAAAATGAGAAAACAAGGGATCTTAAAAAATTATACCTGGAAAAAAGAATGTGGAGGAATCCCTGATAGCTTGATATTCGGAGGATCATCAGACTGTACGTGACTGATACACATAACAGAAAATTAATTGAGCTGTATGATATTGCATATTAGGTAGGAAAATGATGGGGCAAAAAATAACAACATTGCTGTAATCGAAAAAAGAACAATATTATTTAATCACTAAAAATAAGATTAAACAAGAAATGAACAATTCTACGCAAAAAATATTAAAAGTTAGTCATAAAAAACGAATTAAAACTTGTTTTAAATGTTCAGTTTTTTTTCAGTTATTCAATTGAAAAATGACGTGCACTCAGGGCAGAATTAATTCTGATGCATCAGAAATAAATTTGAAATAAAAGACCGGTCACATATCCGTAGGAGCTCTGATGACCGATGACCTCCCGTACAGCGTTGGAACCATTTACGTACAGCAGCAATTGGCTGTATGGCAGGGGTGGCGTCAGAGTGGCGACCCCAAATTCAGTGTTGAAGAGCAGCGTCTTCCAACAGGTTGCGGTAGGCAAATTAGGTCTTGCACCGCATAGTTGGGACCCCCAGGTCTGACTTCCGCTGAGGTCGCCAGGAGAGAAGTGAAGTTTCTTACGAGATTTTGATAAAGTGGTGAACCGTAGTGATGTCCTTTGGCGACACAGAGGGGCGCTAGCGCTGGTTTGGTTTATATAGCTGATGGCTTGCGCTGGTGGAGAGATGAACCCCGTGCACGCACGCACGTGCCAGCTAAGCCACGTGGAGTAAACTGAAGAATGATCAACGGGCTGACGAAGCTCCTGCAAGCAGGCTCCGACCACCCACGAGGAAAGCGGAGGGCAGATTATGTCATGCTTGAGCCCGTCGAATAATTCAATTGACCAGCACCAACAGTTTTAAACACCGCGCCTTTGTATATGATGAAACTAATGCTAAATAATTGTGGTGCAAGAGACTCCTGGGTACAATGGCATAAACAATGCAGAGAGTCGAATTTATATTGGGACGTAACAAGATTGTTATCGAATAGCTAATGTTTTTATACCGGTAGCGGTAGCTCAGTGCATCAACTGATGTCACTGCAGCGCCTCTAACCGGGAGGTCCTAGGTTCGAGTCCTGAGGGCGGCAGGATTTTCGACACTAGCTTTTCAGCTAGATCGAATTCAGCTGCTGTCTGGAGGAGAATTCTAGCGGCCGGCTGCTCTGATCGGTAGTTTTCCGTGGTTTCTCCGATCAACCCCAGGCGAATGCCGGAGCAGTACCCTACCAAACGGGCCACGGACCGCGCGCGATCTGTCCTTCCTCTTCCTTGTCCTATCCTCTCCCCTTACACACACACACTTACACTAACATGCACTACACTACCACATATTCCGGGAGACCGGTCGGGAGCTTAGAGCTTGTCTCGGCTGGGGCGGTGCCCCGTTGGTGGGAGAGCCCTGGTTAGGGGGAAACCCCACTGGCCGACGGTAGGTCGGCGCCGGATCTCGCCATCCAGTGAGGAAGATCACCACCATCTCACGAGAAAAAAACATGCACTACACTAACGGGACTAATGACCGAAGCAGTTGACGCGCCCGGAAACACGAAAATACCAATACCTAATATTTTTATCGTCTAGTTAAGATGTTTATCCAATACTTTCTTCTTACTTCTACCTTCGAATTGTTTATTTCGTCGATGAGGCGCTGTCGAAGATGCGCGCCACCCCTGCGTCGCCGCTGTGGGCGCACCTTTCCACGCCACTTTGCCACCACGCAGTGCAAGCTCCTTCTCCCGCGTCCCCGCCACCCCGCCGCCGCCCCCTCCCTTCCGTCGCAACGATTTCTCCTGCGACGCACCCTGCTGACGCCGCCGTCATCGCCACCAATCGACGCCCCGTAACCGCTCTCGCCCCCGTTGCCAGCATCTCAGCAGATTTTGCGGTCTCTCCTGAATCCTTTCGTGAATGCTTTTTCAACGAGCAGCCGTTTTTCATCTCTTCCTTTGTGGCCATGACTATCTACCGATCAACACCCACGTCTTTTCTGAGTCAACATAGTCTCCTTAATTGCCTCCGTGGTCACCGACTCGTCTGTTTCCCTAACGGCTCATTATGATTCGTTTTGCATTAATGTGAGCTCACATGCCGTACCTTCGTTCCTACTTTGGTAAATATTTTAGTAGCCGTCATTGTCTCTTTGGAAGATCGCCTAGTTGAATCACTTCTCTACTAGTCCTTTAACATGATTGGACCTTTCTTACGATGTTTATTAATTAAGGAGGTTGTTTCTTGAGCTTCTTTGTTTAATTTATTGTTACTATGATAATGACAATGATGTTGAAGGATGAATGGACAATTACAAACATACAGTCACAAACACACAATGCCCGAAGCGGGATTCAAACCCATGATCCTTCGCTCCAAAACCGCCACGGCACAACTGCTTTATTATTATTATTAATTCTTTTATTTTTGAACACTTTCTCTTACTCTGACAATTTCATGGTATCTTTGTTCATCCCATCCTTCACTACGGAGCATCCGAACCCTCTGTTTCTCTTCATTTCCCTACCCTTCTCTTTCCCAGTTACACATTTCCTCATCTGTTCACTTTATCTTCATCTCCTTTTTCGTTTTGTCTGCAACATCAGTTTGTTACTTCCCCCAGCTTCGTTTGCTCCACCAGAGCCTCCGCAGACACTCAACCGCCGCGTGCGTCGCGCCCCCGGACTCTCATCCCCGCCTCACCCTCTCGCCCCGGCGCCCAAGACGTCAGCGCGTTCGGCGCCTCGGTGCCGCTTTTCGCGTCATCTGGAAGCGGAGTCGACGACGCACCTTGCGTAGCAAAAGCTCTGAGGGAGCGAGTCGGCGCTGCATAGTGCTTGCTGACAGGCGCCTTGGAAAAGACGTTAAAACGGTCACGTTCGTGATCTGGACGAAATCAGTTAATGGTATTGTCTGTTGGATAGCTCGTGCAAGCGGTGAGTAGTGGTAGTGATGGTTGGTAGGGTGTGCGGGTGTGCGACTCTAGTGGAGAGAACTGCAGGATTTTTTGGGGGCCAGTCAGCACCTTATAAGGAACGGTCTCAATAATATGTAAAGAGAGTTGTAGAACCTGGGTTTTAACAGTTATGAAGTTTTAAAGTAGAAAAAACATAAGTTATTAACTCACATAATTCACGTTTTTCTATGAACTGAACGGAATGGGTGATGAATAGCATAAAACAACAGGGACCCAAGAACAATCGGGTCGGTAAAAAAGGAAAAAAAGTTTTTAGAAACGGAGTTATCAAAAGGAGTTCATGAGAATACTCCATAGAACGAAGGTGTGAAGTATGGCGTTGTGAAGGTATAATAGCTAGTGGAAATGAAGAGAGGGGTAGCTGAGCCAAGGGCAATTTCAACGCGGCGTAGCTCTTATTTCGTACATAGTCGGGAAGCGGACTAAGGACCCCATCGTATTACAACATATCACTGTGCAAGTACAGCAATGCAGCACTTGAAGGGCACCTGAATAAAGACATTTCTATGTCTATGTTTGCGAATGTAATGAAACGGACTGGAATGATCTTTACGAAAATTAAGTCTACTTTACAAATTCAACAAATGTGTTGTTTGCATTTTCCAGCTGAACTCTGTATGACACGTGTCATTTTACTGTTCACTAACAATTTGTTCTTAAACATGAAATCAGTTGAAATAAGGGGACACTTTAAATAGCGAGAGATCAACTTCGAATCGGTCTATAAAATTAAAATTTCTCACATGCAGGTGGCAATAAAACTAATAAAATATTTAATTTTACATAAGACATGGTATTCTGACGTGCAGTTATTTTCGCTCTGATCACTTAAATCCTGAAATGCGAAGTAATCCATAAATTATTGTTAGCTCTATATTAGATTAGTGAAAAATTCTATTCTCTTTTCTCAAAACTTTCTCCTCCACACAGTATTCTGTTGTTTTTCTCTTATCTAATGCTCCTTTTTCCTTATTACATCTCTCATCAGTTTCCTCTCTTTCCTGCTTACACATCCCTCCCGTAAAACAAACATTTCCTTCCTTCTTTCCTTCATTCATTCTCCTTTACCCTACAATTATTGCGCCTCCGATCGCCACCCAATCGCCCTTCGCAACGCGATGCCGGTGGCTCCCTCGCTGGGCCGACTCGCCACACCGCCATCAAACCACGCGCTCAAATGCCACGCCCCCTTTTCACAAGGCGGCAGCAGGGGTCGTGGTTGGGCAGAATGGGCACTCAGCGACTTAGGGCGTAAGGACAAAATCGTCTCCTATATTATTTCAGTAGTACACATACCTTTTGCGGCTCTCACACGCCACTAATATTTATAAATGAGGTTTCCAAAGAAAGGGAATTTCACGGAGACATGAATTGCACTTTGACTCAAAAAATATGAAGGATTTGTTTCAAAATAACGCACTTCAATATTCATGTCAAATGCAACCCTCAACACTCTGCCGTTTTTTTTTTCTTTGTTTTTTTTTTTAATATATCGTTGAATAACTCCCAAACGAAGCATTTTCTAGGGCCTTAAAGACTAAAATTTTGAGGCGATAGGTCTCAAAGAAATGTTCCGCACATGGTAATCTACGGGATGAGATCTTCTTGAACATTCTATTAAATTTTTGATAGCTCGAAGCTTCACGATTCTACCCCACCTGTTCAGAGTCTCTAGAATCTGCAACTTTATATGAAATTAAACGAATTACTTGATATTCTACGCGATTGAATTGCAGTGTACTACTGTGCTTGGTAATGACATTCATTAACAATGATATTGACAAGGGTGTATTGTTATCAGTGACAAGGAAACATAGAACAAGTGGTCGAGGATAACAAGGTCTTGGAGAAAAATATATATTTCAGCTTCAATATGAAAATAGAAAAATAGTGGAGAGGGTGGGGTTTAACATGCGAGAGTTCTCGCACGGGTACGCTAGTTAAAATAAAATACGATAATGTTTTTCATTTGTTATAGAATGTTGAACGTTTTTACAGTAACAAACCACAAGTCAACAAGATTAAACTTTACCATTACTATGATGAACTAGGATCTAGAAATCCACTACTATGATGTAATTAGGAATGTAGTTCACGATATTTGATGGGAATGAGTACAAAAAATTAAACCATTAGTTTGCCGACGTTTCGCAATATTTTTATTCCATCCACAAGGCTGGTGTAAAAAAATAACATGAAGGCAACATCAATGTGAATATTCATTTACATAAATTAATATGATATACAAAATACTACAATATGTACATACATTGTACGTACATACATTGTACGAACATACATTGTACGTACATACACGTACGTACATACATAATTATGGTAGTTTACAATCTCTCAGCAACATTACTTCTGGATTCCAACCCAATCCACATTGAGTTGCTGCAGCGCAAGAGTCCATCCCGTATCACGCCCGACTCCGGCCAAGGCACCAAAGTAAATTCATGAGAATTCTTCTAAAATTCAGATGTAAGATCAGGACTTTACATTAAAATTTACATTAAAATGTTATTAAAATGTCTGTGCAGACGTTTCGTCAGAAACTTCCTCGATTTCTTCTTGAATAGTGACCCAGTTATAGATTTATAGTAGTAAACTGAATATATGGTTTCAATGCGTCTCAAGAGCAACAAATATCGTAACCATAACTCTCAAAGTTACTTAACACTTGTAAACGGGAACAACACAAGTTGTATAACTCGCATTTATTGTTTACTTATGTAGGGGAGGTTTTCGTAGATACAATATCTTCCCGACAAGGAACGCATTGTCAGTTTATTTGAAATAGTGACATGTATAGTGGCGCATCTTGCCAGGGATTATTTTCGGCTCCAGAGAAGAACATAAGATTTTAATAAAAGCCTCTTAATGGAAGAGTTAAGCCCATATTGCAGCATTCCTGAGTTTTGCTAATTTTTGCTTCCCATCTCTGTGTAGCTCTCAAGGATCACGCTGCATGTGGGAACCGAACCAGGTGTCAGTGGCTAATTCTTTCGGCAAACAGCTGTAACGTTTTTACGGAATATTAATTACATCTTCAAGTCTATTTTGCTTGTTCGATTAGATGAGGACGAAAAGCGACTTTAAGTAAGAAAACGTGTGACTGGTCAACAACCAGTTTTGATATTGGCCTAAACGACTTGTTGAAATTGTCATTTGTAATTAAAGGCAATGAAAAATTATACAGAAAACACACATCACATCATAGAAAATAGATTTTTTAAGCTTTCAGTAATTGTGATAAAGCGTTCACCACCGTTTACGACCAATTGTGGCCGGATCCATTTATTTTTGCTTAAACAGCTTCCACTGAATATTTTAGACATTGTAACCTGACATTTTTCGTGGAAAAGTGCCTCACGTTACTCATTTGATTGAAGCGTTGTTAAATCGCTCCGCGCTGCTTTCGGCTCGTCTCTGTGCTTCTGTGCGGTCGGACGGACCGGGAGGGGGGGCGGGCGGAGGCGGCGACACGAACCGCTTACTCCTCAGCGATTCGAGCGATGTTCTTGAGAATCAAAATCCCTCGAGCGCCTCCTCCATCTTCTTTAATGTACGGCAAAAGGCAGAAGGCAGACGAGTTCTGTCGCCAAAAATGAAACGCTGTTCTAACTTTGATAACGGGACGAAAACTTCATCTGGGTGACTGCAGCCCCCAACCTCCGCGGGTTGAACCGATAAAAGGGAAGTAAAAGACTCTAAGGCTCTGGACGACGATAGCAAAGTAATTAAGTTCACCGTAATTCAGTTACGTGAAGCCGCTTCGGATTCGATACATTTGAATCCGTTTTAAATAAAATTCTTTTAAATAGGGTTGACGTTTTGCACATTTTAAAAGAATACCAATTAGCTACTGTTAGATTTAATATTGACGTAATTTTACATTCCAATTACAAAAACGTGTATGTATCTAGAATACATTTGTATATTGGAAAAAATATCTGATTAAATGTACTGCCGCGTTGAACCCCTTTAATCAAATAAGCTGAAATTTACTCGTTTTGAATTGTACAAAGAAAAATATATAAATTACCCTGATAATAAGTGTTTGGTCTGTATAAAGATTTAAACATAAAGATAAACTTTCAATTAATGTTAAAAGCATTTTGTAAACGTAAGAACTTTTCTTGTACCACCAAATGTATCTTATATTATAACCATAATAATATAAATAATAAAAAAACGAGACCCATGTAATAGAAATAATATCTGTTTCTCAAAATGTGAAAAAGTAAATAAGAAGAATATCAAAAACTAAATATGAATCATTCTTACTTTGACTCGTTTTAAAACTTGCATCACCCTGGAGAACAATAACTACCAATGCATAATATTAGGAAGGCGCGTTCCTATAGTTGAAAGTTCATACGCGGTCACATCCCCTAATGCTAATCACAAGCCCCTAACGTAACTCGCTTGAAATATCATACATTTAACAAACTATTGGAAATGTACGGGTTACCAAAAATGTTCCTCCTGTTACTATTATTGTTATCTGTTACTATCATGTTACTATCCTGTTACATGATTCGAAGATCTAAACTTGCATTGAGAAGGAAATACATGACTATAATATTGAAAGTGTAGGACCGGTTTGGAAATGAATGTGAACTTTTGCAATTTTCAAAAATTGAAAGATTTTAATGAAAATCGGAAAAGTAATATTTATAAATCCTCTTTCTTCAATTCGAGCAAAACTAGTTGAAGGAAAAAATTCGAAACGGGACAAATAGATTAGTCTATTTACCATGTTTCAACTTCTGATACACTCCTGGTATATTTATCAGGATATCAGCTATATTACATAATAGGAAGGAAAAGTAAAAATCTGAGAATGGATTAACTCAATATGTACTGTAATATATATTTACTCACTCTCTCTCTCTTACCATGTCGTAGTCCGCGCGCTCACTCCATACGGAGTTGAAGAAAGGGTCCGTTTCGTTCGTGCCTGGGTCGGCATCTAAATACTACAATTACAACACATTAGATATAGGCTATTGATGAACCTGGATGTGTTCATCATTATTTATTTACTTTCTTTTACGTGTTTTCTTTGAATATGTCAACACATCACACACATGGAGGAAAACAAGGCCCTCTGTCGGCACACAAAATATAACCCAAACAATCAACAATCCACTCAATATTAAAAAACCCTACAGATAAAAAAAAACAATCATTCACACTGAAAATTATAATGCAATCTGACTACTCATCCACACTGAATGCGCATTCTGTCGTAAGAAATTTTAACCTTATCACCTTATAATTAGAGACACAACTTGGTCTTCGACAGATGCTTGCAGATAAAAAAAAATTAAAAAAATGAACAAACAATGTATATGTCACTTCCCTTTATGATGGCCAATGTTGGAACACGCGGCGCACGTCACGCATCGCCGTCTATCGGCTGGTAGCTCCCCGTGTACCGCAATAATGCGCTGCAACTTCAATTTGCTCCAAACCATATTTTCCACCAAATTCCATTACTGAACACACGCTGCGAAGCGTTCTCCAGTACACACGACGTTTCCATCATATTAAAGTTCTCACGGCGAAAGAATATTCTCGATTTCACGAATATCGAAGAAATACAAACTTTAAAATTCCCGCGGTGCAGAAATATTGTTGACTTACATGAATTGTGTTACAAAACTGTGTTACAAAATTGTTCTATTTATATTTTGATCACTGTCCGAAATCTGATACACTCCGTGTTATAAAAATTGTAACACAAGATGTCCGCATCCGCTGCCTAACACTGCAATCGCGTAACTAAAATCAGTCTTCGCGTTGCGTCTATTCATATGTTATTGTTTCTAATCCCGAATTCACTCGCTTTATCACTACCTTGATTTTGTCCACGTAAAAAAAATGTAAACCAAAATAACTTAGCAACGTTTTACACGACGCTTCCGCAAACATTTTCAAAAAGTAGCTACAACATAAAAACGCGTGCTATCATCCTCGCGTCCGAACTCGTTCTGTCTGTAACCCAGTTTTCATTGTTGGTCTACACAATCCAAGTGACTGTCTTTTTTCCAAACATATGCCCATCACCATAATAAATGTTCGAAAATGTTTACATTTTTCACTGCTTTGGGGCATCTTGCGTCTTACTCTCTCTTTCATAGTTTTATTAACTTTTAGTTTGTAATTATCACATTACCGAATTCCCCTTTCCCGTTTTCCTTTTTCCAAAAACCTTTATTTTCCGTCTTCCCCACTCGTGATGACGTCACTTACATCTTCGGTCGCTCTTTTAATTCTTTCTTAGCTCGCTATGCTATGGAACTGGATACTGATTTATTAACGCCTTACATAAATTCCCCCCCCGCGCCGTAACTGATTTTGCCCTGATCTAAATATTTTTCCCTATAATTTCTGTAAGTTTGGCCAAAATCCACCCATGCATTCACTGGATATTTAATAAAACTCGTTTTATTATATACTTTCAGAGGTACAACAATGGTCACCATGTCTTCAACTCCGCCGTCATGCATGCAATTTATACCATTTATAATATTTACGGAACCCGTGGCTCGAATAACGTGATTCTCGGTTCAAAATGTTCCTAAATTTGGGTTCTATGCACTGTTCACAATGCCTATTGCCCCCCCCTTTTGTTTTCCATTACTTTCCTAATAATTATTTTTACGCGGCGCTGTCGTCTATTGTTTCTTTAATTATTGGCTCCTCTTTGCTTATGTAGAAGTTCCTTGTCCCACCACGCATTCTTGCGGGCTAGTCTCACAAATCATTACAGCATGTGTAATTGTGCCAGCAGCAGAGTCCACGCTGTTGGCTCATCAGCGTGCGTAGCGCCGTGTGAGAAGTGGGTACCAGGTGAGTACCGCATCCGCACGCGCTCACACTCACAGACGCGCTTACGCATACAACTGGCGTGTGACTGATCAGTACCTGCCGGCTTAAGCAATCCGACTTTCCATCTTCATTTAATGGGAATTAATTCCGTGTGGTGGATCCGTCGGCCGACACCCTCAAAGTAATCAACAGGGTGAGCGAACGCGGACGAGGCAGCGAGTGACGTCAGTCGTGTTCATCAGTTCGAGTTTGGTCGCCGACGGCTGCTGATTTACCGGACAGTCCACGGGAGTACGAGATCCATTCCTGATGAGTATGGGGCCACTTTACTCGTGCTCCGCCGGAACATCCAGCTTAAATTGACCGGTAAAGGCACGCGGGCGTACAATCCCACCGAAGTGAGGTAATCTGATCATCGTCATCATTATTTTTGTGCATCTCTATTTCATTTAAATAGCAGTTTTGGGCAGGATAATTTTATTACAATGGTAATTACAAAGTGTATTTAAGAACTCTCTTTCTTTAGTCAATAAAGTGTTCCCGCCACTTAAGACGGGTTACATCGTGTAAAATTGCATCTCAGAGCATTTATAAAAGTAGTGAGTAGACATAATGCATCCCTTCGACCGAGAGCATCCAAACCCTGAGGTTCATGAGAGCAGAATGGCAGGTAAGATGCACGCTTGGCGCTCATTAAACAAATTTAGCGTCTGTGCCCTGTCATTCGCGACGGCGATGGTGTAGCGGTTAGCGTATCGGACTGCTATACCCAAGTTCGCGGGTTCAAACCAGATCGAAGCCGTGGATTTTTAAGGGCGAAAAAATCCTTTGTACGCCTTCCTTCGAAGGGGAAGTAAAGCCGGCTGTCCCATGTTAGTAGATTTACTGCATGTAAAAGATCCTCAAGTCTAAATGAAGCCTCTGAACTAAATTCGAATCGCCTGTTTCGTCGCCCAAGTAATACCTTCTTTCTCTGGTTGAAAGGAGCGTAACGAAATTTGCGTGGTCAGACGGAAGAGCAGGCCTCATGGTCTGAGTCTCGCCACGTAAAATAAGTCCAATGCGTGTGACAGTGAACCCCTTTCTGTAGTGGCTACTCACCGGGTCATTACAATATACGTACGAATACTAGAAAGAAAAAGTACAGCTTTTACTAATTTTCTCATCCGGAGAGTGTACCAACAGTTTCTGCAGTGCCTCTGAATGGGAGGTTCTAGGGTTCGAGTCCCACAATGGTTGGATATTCGACATTAGCTAGATATCTGTGTCGAATTCACTGTCTGGAAGAGAATTCTAGCGGCCGTCTGCTCTGATCGGTAGTTTTCCATGGTTTCTTTGATCACTACCACAAGTATGCTGCAGCAGTACCTCAACAAACGGGCCATGGAGCGCGCGCAATCTCTGCTTCCTCTTCTTTGTCCTACACTCACCCCTTACTTACACACACTTGTACGTACATGCACTACACCACTACGCATGCCGGGAGACCGGTCTGGAGCTAGAGCTTGTCTGATCTGGGGCGGTTCGTCGCTGGTGGGAGACATATGGTTAGGAAAACCCAGCTAGCTAACAGGAAGGTCGGGTCGATTTTATATAAAATTTATCTCAAAACAAATCAATTTTCTTTGAAAGTGAGCTGAAAATTCCGCATTTTCAGAAACACTCAAATTCCATTTACTAAAAAATGGCTCAAATTTTTTTCTTCAAATTTTTCCAATGGATAGTGCTAGTTGCTTTACTAACGTAAAGTTCATTTTGGTGTATTCTTTTGTTTTATCAAAAATTACACATGTAGTTTTTTAAATATCTCACATGCCGTTGATATACACATTTCCATCGAGTTATTGCATTTGCGAGTGGAAGTACTTCAAATTCCTTTAAGTAATGTTTTTCGAATTCTCAATAAATTCCTGTGAAAAGAGCTTCAAATTCCGCGTTAACAGTAATGCTTAATCGTCATTTTCTCGAAAAAGGCTTCAAATTTTTCAATGAAAATTTCTATTTACGAGGTTTTACTCTTCTTTAATATTCTTGAAATAACATTTCGTTTTTGCTATTAGGAAACCGAAAAGTTAAGAACATGTCAAAAAATGTACTCTGGGCGACGATAGATGGCAGCTGACAACAGGATGGGGCAAAACCGTAAAGCCGGTCCGCATCAAGAGAAAGTAGAAAACTTTACTACGAGAAAGTCTGTGCCATTCTGTAGCACCTCTAGTTTAACATTGCAACTTTAATTTCAATTACACCGTTATCGCGTTACTTTTCGTTAAAAATTGTCTCTTTATGCCACTTTCAAAATGTTTCTCGATGCAACATGGCGGTCTGCGAGCTATTGGTCGTACTTTTCAAACGAAGTGTCCGTGCTGTGGTCACGTGGTTCGTGATGCAAACTGGTGTTGCGCAGAACGAGTAAAAATCGGTGCGCCGGAGTAGCCCACCTATATTTTTCAACCATGGTGTCACCGACCACGCGCTCACTGCAGTACATGTGGGCTAGGCAGCAGGAGCTACGTGAGCCGCCACCCAAACGCACAGTAATACACGTCGGTGTGCTTCAGAGAATCGTTCCCTGGTGGCGAAAAAAAAGCGTTGAATCATCCATCCTCTATTAGATTAATCGATTAGACGATGATACATCTCAGTGTAGAATATTAATTGTTTGGTCACACAACTTTTGGGTATAATTATAATAATATATGACTCGTACCCTCTCTTTAGCCAACCGAGTTATCAGACAATGCAACATTTAACCCATAGATATCTCGAACAGAAACACTGAAACAGGTAATTAATAACAGGTCCTACGTAACAACTAAGATTTTGTCTACAAAAGTATTTCAAACATATGTAAACAGCATACAAAGCACACAGTTGCAAAAGGAGCTTGTAAATCCCGACACGAGAACTAAACTTTGTAGAATACTTGGGAGACTACATTGAAGACCAAAGAGAGACATTCCACCAGGATTTAGAAGATATTGAGAGGTGTTACCAAAAAGTGGGATGTCTAAGCTGGAGGATTATTGCTGAATGTAAAAGGAAGAAATTTTGGAACCCACAAACGAAAATGGACAAAAATGACTATGAGAAAAAAAGAATAGGTCTCATAAAAAGTCTAGGATAAAAAAATATTTCAGCGCTATAAAAGGGCACAATAAAAATTCCGTCTTAGAGATTTAACAATTAACTAGCCGCACTCTTTGCAATAAGATGATACAAGCGAAGTACTGCAAAAAACGTAAAACAGAGAAGTACAACGCATTACACGGATAATCGAAATTCCTTCATAACATTATTTCAAGTCGTTCAATACTTACACTCTCAAACTAATGGATCTATTTACCATAAACACAGAGATAAACATGTTTCGGAAACATTAATCGAAATGACTTATTTTTATCAAGTTCTAGACATGTCCTAGTGGGCTAAAAAGGGAACTTCTGCTATCCATGTTACTTTAAGATCTAATATAGTAATATCTGTCTAAACTGGAATCGATCGGGACACAAAAAAAATCCGGTTTAGGAAGGGTTTCCGTTTTATGCAAGGTTGTCCATTTTATGACACATGTGATATTGACATTTCTGCCCTGAAAGTAGTAAATTACATGACTATTACAATTATAAACATGCATTAATATATAACGTATTTATGGAAGAAATCGCCAATAAATGAATATTAAACACTTAATTGACATCTTCTGAGTTGAAAAAGACACACCTTACTGGCTGTATTCGGACAGCTTGCAGACTTTTTCAACGAACAATGCGTCACAATGCCTCAGGCCTATGACTTTGTGTTATCCTCATATGGCCTTGAGCATATCTGGACGAGGAGTTATGATTTTCAACGCGGGGCAGGGAGACGCGAGAATAATGCCAAGCCTTCCCACGCTCAGAGGGTCGGGAGAGGGGGGATTCCCCCTACGGCATATGCCTCGTGAGACAAGCGATCCTAAGGTCGAATTCTACACTGACAGCTGAAGCCCGTCTCCTTCAATGTCCAGTTGCCACGACTAAAACGCGTATCACAGTAAATAGAGAATTAAAAAACAGTTTGCAGATGCATTCATTTCATTAAGAACATATCGCGTCTCTCTGTAAACAGTATTAAATTCACAGGATTCTTCCCCCACATATACAGATTTCTTCCCCCACAGGACATGAAAAACCGTTCCGTTTCCGTGTAGGAGAGGTTCCGTTTTATGCTGAGTAAAATGTCATTTAACTTCACGGGTCGGAGAAATTTTCCAGTTACGGCAGGTTTCCGAGTTGTACAGGTTTCGGTTTAGACAGATTTTACTGTACATAATTTATAATGATATATTTTTATGCTAAATAGACGTGTTTAAAACGTTTTCTGGACATTGCGTGTATAATAATTCAGAAAACGTATTTAAAGCACTTAACCTTCGAACATAGAAAAAGGTCGCTATCTTCCTTTCGCGAACTATAACCTCCACTCACACATACTTGCTCTTAATGGCCGCTCCACAATAGCCCCGAACGGAAACAACGCCAAATGGAACGTAAAAATGTTGCAAGGACACAGGCAGGCGTTCACATCACGACGGGAACGCGAAGTTTGACGGGAACGTGAACGGGAAATATAGTCAACATTTATTCTGGCCCGGGAAGGGGAAGCCTCCCGACCAATGAAAGTGCAGCAAATGTCGGCGATGTTTTCCAGTTGATGCCCTGAGCCACTTGTCCCGGTTCAGCACCGTCGAATGGACCGTGACAGGTACCTGCTCGTACTCGAACTGCATGTTGCTGGGCCGCATGATCCGCACGGGGCGCGAGCGCCGCCACGCCACCAACTGGAACTGCAGCCAGCGCACGCGGCGCTGGCACCAGGAGGCGTTGGGCGGCAGCTGCGGGAACACGCGGTCGGGCGTCGGCGGCAGCTCGCACGCGTGCTGCGGGAAGCGCAGGCGCTGGAACTTTCGGAACGTCGCCTCCTCGTCTCTCTTCATCTGCACAGGGAAGAAAGGTTCACGTCAGTCGGATCTGCGACAGGTTTAGTAGTGGCAGAAATAGGAGTAATGGGAGAGTTGGGATGGACAAATGGGCACTAGTAGGATGGTGTCTACTAGTTTCTCTTCATCTGCTCAGATAAAGGTTCACGTCAGACCGGTCTGCAACAGGTTTAGTAGGGACAGAAATAGGAGTAATGGGAGAGTTGGGATGGACAAATGGGATGGTGTCTATTCGTTCCCCTTCATCTGCTCAGCAAAAAAAAGGTTCACGTCATTCGGATCTGCGACATGTTTAGTAGTGGCAGAAATAGGAATAATGGGAGGGTTGGGACGGACAAATGGGTACTAGTAGGATGGTGTCTACTCGTCTCTCTTCACTTGCTCAGGAAAGAAAGGTTCACGTCAGTCGGGTCGGCGACATGTTTAGTAGTGACAGAAATAGGAGTAATGGGAGAGTTGGGATAGACAAATGGGTACGAATAGGATGGTGTCTACTCATCTCTCTTCATTTGCTCAGGGAAGAAAGGTGCAATCAGTCGGGTGTGAGAGAGGTGTAGTAGAGGCAGAAATGGGGGTAATGATAGGGGCAGGAAAGTCAAATGGGTACTAGCAAACTAATGTCTACTCGTATCTCTTCATCTGCTCAGGGAAGAGAGGCGCACGTCAGTCGGGTCTGCAAGTGATTTAGAATTGGCACAAATCTTCGGTGTAAAAACACATCGACTTTAACAAACGGATGTATAATGTATGCATGTTTCTTTAAGAAGCTGTAGTGGCGACAATTATTACCTTGGGCCACCTCAGCCGTTTTTTCACTTTTCTTGTGCGCCAAAGGCATATACTATTGTTAAATATTATGAATATGTAACGAAATGTTTAATTATTTCGCTAGGCCGAGAGAGACTGAACGCTGGTTTGCCAGTATCTTCTTGCAGGGTAATGTGTCCCGGGTTGCACATCATCCTTATGATTTTACTTTCACTTGTACGTACGTATATAAGGATTAATATAGCTAGTATAAAGAAAGTTTTATGCTTCGGAACATGGATTTAGAAATTTCGACAGAAATACTCGTTGGGAGATCCGCTGGTACCGAAAAAGAATTTTTTTCTCAAAACACCATTCCTTTGTCTGTCGTGTGTGAACAAAGCTTGCACTAAACTATTCCCAAGATATTTGTCAAAACAAATATTCCTCTGTCTTTCGACAGGATAGAGACTGCGAGTTTGAAAAGATTTCTTTGAATTTTAGATGAACTTTATATGAAGCCCCTGGGTCAATTTCAACTTCCCCTCCCCCCCCCCCCAAAAAAAGGCTTTGTTTTCCTTTAAAACGAAGTTAACTAAGTAAGATTGACTCATTAACTATGCAATTTCTGGTATGCATTACACTATTATTTCATTATTTTAAGACGTTGCAGATCTACACTATTCTTAATTCTTCAAAATAATCGCACTAACACACTCCTTCATTGAAAGTAAATTGAACATTGAGTTGTTTACAGACATTTTTCTTCAAATAAAATTGTACAAATTTGCAATATATATGAAAACATGATGAGATAGGTGTACGAAATGGTCATTTTTTCTTGGGGTAATATTTGATAATGCTACTAATGAAATAACTGATTTGATGGGTTTCATATTGTTGTGAGGAAGGAATAGCAAATGAAATGATTGCGAGCACATTAAAGGTTTTAGAACTTCTTAAAAATAATCCGTTCTCTACAATGAGGGAGTACCATTTTTTCTCACATAACGCTCAGTTATTACGTTTATTTTTTTTGTTATTTATTATTTTCTCAGATGTTACTCAAATTTCTACAATTACTTGAAAATGCTTTCTACAAATAACTGAAAACGCTAATCAAAATGCTTTGCATGGCCGTAACGAGTAGAGCATTGACCTAAGTAAGGTCTTTTTGCAAGGGGCCGCCTATATATATATATATATATATATATATATATATATATATATATATATATATATATATATTGAGAGAGAGAGAGAGAGAGAGATATTGAAATAAATTGCAATATACTCAAACTCGGTCGAGGAATCTGAAAAGCAAATATCTTTCTATCTTGCTACTTCATTGCTAGAATTGGCTCAATGAAAAATCATATATTCATTTCACGAAAACATGGAAATTTATTAAATAATTTATAACCATTTTTGGTATTGTTTAACTTTACCCAATATAAAATTAAATGTTTGTCATGACCGTTCCAACCTTAAGTCTTCGTGCACTATTTCGGCCATTTTTATCCATCTCCGACGCCGCCGTCCTCAGGTCCAGACACCATCTTCTCTCTTCTCTTCTCGGAAGCTCACTTCAAACACCGTTCATTAGATCAATAAACTATTTGCTGCTAACATTCCAGTCCAATCACTGACAACTTCGCCCAAGCCCTCAATGTCCCTCCAACTCGTTCACGTGAAATATTTTAAGCTCCACTGTCACACTTAGAGTTCCAGTTTTGATGTTCTCTCAATATCCTTTCCCTAGTAGATGCTTACAAGTCCCCCCCCAAAAAAACTCCTAACATTAATTGGAGCACGATCCGTTCATGAGCACGACATCAGTCAGAATGAATGTCTCTCGTATTCTTTCAGCCCTGCAAAGCTCGGTTCATAAATTCGATTGTTTATTTGCAGATAACATTTGATGTACTTTCGTACCTAGCCAATCTCTAAATTTCTTGCAAAACGAACTAGCCGTCTTCACGACTGTCACTGCTTTTTCGACCAATCCCAGAATTCTATATAGAATTAACTAGCCGTCTCCGCGATTGTCACTGCATGAATATGTTGACCTTGACGACGGCTTGCTTACCGTTGCTATGCTAGCATATTCACATAATGTATCCCTTTAATTGACGCCATTTATAATAAATAATTGTACAATATTCAGTGACATATTGGTATGTCACTATATATATATATATATATATATATATATATATATATATATATATATATAGTGACGTAACGGGG
>BLKR01015756.1:0-52142 GCA_011170035.1 Teleogryllus occipitalis | reverse complement strand
ACCTCTCTTCCGCTGGCACTACCAAAATCGGTTACCACAAAACCACATATACCACCATTTAGAACTATTTAATTGCTAATTAATTACGCAAAAATTAATTTTTTTGCTCTTCAAACTTTTGCGTAATGAATGGTGAGCTAGCGGAAGATTCCGCTGGATCAACCACAATTAGTTACCACAAAACCAAATACGCCAACTTGTAGAGCGATTTAATTGCTAATTAATTACGCAAAAATTATTTCAATTGCTCTTCAAACTTCCGAGTAAATAATTATAAACTAGCACTTCCGGTTTCCGCTGGCACCACCACAAACGGTTACCACAAAACCACATACGCCATCTTGTAGAGCGATTTAATTGCTAATTAATTACGCAAAAATTAATTTTTTTGCTCTTCAAATTTTTGCGAAATGAATGGTGAGCTAGCGGAAGATTCCGCTGGATCTACCACATTTAATTACCACAAAACCAAATATACCATCTTGTAGAGCGATTTAATTGCTAATTAATTACGCAAAAATTAATTTTTTTGCTCTTCAAACATTCAAGTAATTAATTGTAAATTGCCGGGCACACGCGGCCCGCCGGCCGGCCGGCCGGCCGGCCGGCCGGCCGAACGGTTGGCGTCGTGACGTCACGGTTGAGGGGTATCCAGGCCGCAGCCGTCGCGCCGGCGCCGCTGCCCGCCCGGCTGACTGGCAAATGTAAATGGAATACACGAACTGGCCGTGAACTGACTTCGGTATTGAAAATTATGCCAGTACTTTGTTATGTTCATAACAACAGAGAAATGGGCCGATAATTTTGAATTTCATTTTTGTTGTCTTTTTTGAAGAGCGGCTTAATTTTAGCTGTTTTTAAAATATCTGGAAACGTTCCAGTGCATAAAGATGCATTAAATATGTGAGTTAACGGGTATATAATGGCATACGCGCAAGTCTTTAACAAAGAATCCGGGAATTCATCTAAACCGGACGAATATTTATTTTTAAGTTTACCGATTATTTTGAGAATTTCATAGGAAGAAGTTTCGGAAACGAACATTGTGTCTAAAATTTTGGGTGAACTATCTGTTTTTGAATTTTGTGGCTGAAGACCCTTAGTGAGATCGGCAACAATTCTCCAAAAGTATTGCTTAAAAGACTAGCCATTGTTGCCGGATCGTTCACATTTATATCGTTATATTTTAAAACAACATTCTCTACGGGTTTTTTAGTTGATTTGGTAGTATTTTTTATTATATTCCACATTGCTTTAGTTTTATTATTTGAGTTCAAAATATCCTGATCGTTTTTCATGATTTTAGCCTGCCTTATGACTTTTCGTTTGTATTTTTTAAAGTAGATAAGGAAATCTTGAGATACGTCATGACGTTTAGAAATGAAAGAAAGAATTCGCTTGTTTTTACAAGATGTGCTAATCCCTTGTGTTATCCAAGAATTGCTTTTCCGTGAAATATTTAATTTTCGTTTTTGAAGAGGAAAGCAAGGGTTAAAATGAAATGAAAGAGTTGAAAAAAAAAGAATTATATTTGTTGTTTGTATCAACAGTATTATAAACCGCTTCCCATGACTCCTGCATCAAGTAATCAATGAATAATTTTATTTTACTTTTTGTAAACAATCTAGTCATACGTGTATTATTTATTGTGTCAGTGATCGCATTTTTTATGTTAAGAATCTGTGCATCGTGGTCACTGTTACCTAAATCTTTTGTTTCAACTTCATATCGAGTAGTAGTTTTGTTAATTATAATTTGATCAATTGCCTTCATCGAATGTTGTGTGATCCGTGTAGGTACATTAATTGTAATGTCTAAATTGAAGGACTTAATTAAATTGAGAAACTTTTCTTTCTCGCAAGAATCCACCAGAAAATCAATGTTAAAATCTCCGCATAACAATGGATTCAAAAGAGCGATTGCTGACTTTGTTAAGTGTTATCTCCAGGTTTTCTAAGAACAAAATATAATCTGCAGTTCTCTTTGTTGGAGGTCTGTAAATGCAAAGTATTATCACTTTTAGTGAAGTAAGATGTACAACAGAAATTTCGAAAATATTTTCAATGGAATACACATTTAATTCCGCCCATGGTGGAAATAACAAGGTGTCGCGCTCCGGAGGATGCGCAGTAGCAGCCAATCACGTTTTAACCCACGGATGAAGCGAAAACGGCTGGCGTACGTGTTCATTTGCTTTCCGTTTGCGAAGGAGATAGGACGTGTTTGGCAAGGCAGTGCTAAAGCAGTGGAAGATCGTGGTTTTGTTGGCGTGGGAAAGGTATGTTGTGGATTTGTGGTGCAAGTTATTACAATTATGTATTGTATGTGACTTGGCTTTAATAATTACAAAAGCATACATCACATTCCTATAATGCCTTATATTTAATCACTTGTTTATTACCAAAATTTTGTTGTGTTATACTAAGAAAATGTAAATTATTTTCATGTGGAGTTCAAGATGCCAAACTGCTGTGTTAAAAATTGTCCTAATAGGACTGGGACAATAGGTGGTGGGAAATATACATATTTCCGCTTCCCAAAAGAGCCCCAATTACGAAAGGTGTGGATGGAAGCTTGTGGGAGGAATGAAGAAACATTTAAAGCAGATCATGGTAAATTTCAAAACGTTTTGAATAATTAAAATCCAGTGGCTTCAGTTTAGTTCAATATATAATAGCTTCATAGAATATTCTGTGGTTATAATAGCTTTATTGAATGTACATATGTGAATATAATCTGGACAGGGACTGTATATTCTTTTATATTTTGTGTTTGAGATAAATTGTTATTGTTGATGAAAGAAATGAAAATGTGAAATATTTAATTGTAAATGGTCAGTTTTAGAGAATGAAGATTATTAACATGTATAAATTGTTCTAACATGTAAAAAATGTCCAAAAATTTTACATATCATACTTTGTTTCGGTTACAAAAACTGCAGGAAATTTTTATTGGTTTAAATTATTTTACTAAATCTTAGCCATACAATAATTTGATTGTATTGTCTCTTAAAACACAAAAGAAATCCATACATCAATTTTCAAGTAATAAAGAAATGAATTTAACTTATAAAAACTTTCAAAACTTTGTATTTTAATGTACTGAAATTTATTATGTGCATGTGTAATAATTAACAAAATGTATAATATAGTATGTATGTAATTAATGAACTCAAAAAGTGTAATGTAAACTTTGCAGGTAGAGTGTGCCAACAGCACTTTGAGAGTGTATGCTTTAAAAACTACAATTCACTGCAGATGCCTGGGAACAAACGTTTAGTTGCTGGATCTGTACCAACAAAATGCTTAATGTTGGCAAGAAAATCAAGTGAAAAGTCTGGGTAAGAGAATAGTATTATTTATTATACACTTGAACTACTTGTGATTATTATTCATAATAATTTAATTTTAAATACCTTTAGTAATAGAGAAGATATGATAATAGAATACATAATTTTATTGTTATCTTGTAGTGAGAGGACACCTCTCTTTGCATATAAGGAGCTTGTGTCTTCATTACGGAGAAATTCTGAGGTATAAATAAAAATGTTTTTTGTAAATTGTTATATTCCTCTTGATCCATTAAGGTTAACTTTCATTTGCATTCATAACGTACTTTACGTAAAAGTTAAAACCAATATGTTTTCTATATTTTATCAGATTTGATGTATTACATTTTTAGCCACTTTTGATTCTTTTATATTTGATGTTTCTTTGTATACATTCTGAGCAGCCATTGACATATTTAAATGTGATTTGTTTTTTGTAAATGTAACATGGTGAATTTTTAAAATAAATTTTTTTTGAATGGTTATAAATATTTGTATTTGATTCATTCCTATTAATCCTTTAAGGTCTGCTTTCCTTTTTGGTCTTACCACTTTAAATAAGAGTTAAAATGAGGTGAAATTTTGTCTACTTGAGCATTCAAAAATATCCAATTTTAATTTAATTATTACATTTGTATAAATTCTCTCTAGACAGTTGAAATATTTCTGAAAATTTGTGAACAAATAAATTCATGAATATCACCAATTGAATACTGTCTTTGAGTCCTTGTTAAGTGATTCCTAATTTTTATTGTAATTATTACAAATACTATATGTTCATGAATTATATATTAAATTGCATGGTGGTTATTTCCACCTTGATAAAATGGTTAGAAACAGGTGTAAAGCCTTATTACAATATGTTTTTTCTGCTCTATGTTCTTTGCGGATACTTGAAACATTTCAAAAATTTTATAAAGTAATAAATAGCATCAACATAGAATTATATTTAATATTATTAAATAACTTGCCAATCTATGAAGTATATGACAGATTTTCGTAGAGTAGTCCTATCCACTAAAATTCAATAGTTGTCATTCACATCTTTTTGCGTTCTTACCAATCATCAAAGCAAATCTGAAACTATGTAGAGGAATTATAAAAATAGAAATAAAAGTAAAATTGAGTGTTTACTATACCTGGCCACATATAGTAGCCTATAATAACTCAAAAATCACGAACAAAAAATAGCTGTCATTCATCTTCTGTACTTGGCATTTAGGAAATCGTATCACATTTCTTTAACCAAAATAAGTTAATATTTCTGCTGATTGTCTTGTAATTTTGGTATTAATTATTGTTATTATTCTAGTTATCTTCGATATGAAAGTTAGACCGAACTCAATACCGCCCATTGATTCCTCTCATGACAAATCTTTACAAAAAGAAAAAAGGAAGTACACCATTATATTTTCCCTGACTACATAAAAACGGCAAATTAGATTTACTGGAAGATACAACTCTTTCAAAAGTAAATGTGACACAATGTTGCACATTGCAAGAAGCAAGATTATTTCTTCAGTACTTATTCAGGGACAAATTGTCTCAAAACGCCCATAAATAGTGAGTGACAAACGTGTGGAACACATCCCCCCAAATAGTAGAAAACATAAGTTTAAATAGAAAAGTGATTATGATAACGTGGCCAAATATTGTAGGTTAGGTCAGGTCATTGTATTTGTTCACACTTTTTGTATACAAGACCTGAAATATTTAAACTGCGAGCATTTCATGAATATCACCAATGAACTAATATTGAAGGTCTTCACTAAATTAAACGAGTACATATATTATTAGTACGAGTTATTTCCACCATGCACACAATAACAAATATCGTTATTTTAAATAATTTTAAAATGTCCGCGCCTGCGTAGATAATTTGAATTTGGCGCACGGTTGGTGGGTTATAACATGATTGGTCCACAGTCGGCGGCATGCGCACCGCTACACCTTGTTATTTCCACCATGATTCCGCCAAGAATCTCAAGGAAAAGCTTATTCATCCGCCATCTCAAGAAAAAGAGCTTAAACATTTTCAGTAATACTTTAAACATGAGAGTTCATTTTCAACTTCATTTTCTGTGCATGTCTTCTAGAATTCAGTGGGAAATACAATTATTCAAATTATCGTTTCTATGTTGTCGCGGCAGGAAGTATTATTCCGAAGGACAACATGGATACCAAAATGTATTGCTTATTTATCCTTGAAAATAGATTTTATTACATGGGAGTGTTTTTTTTCCTCCTTCTCCTGTTTTCAAAATTTAAGTAGTATATGACTTAGTGTAGGGATCACAGAATTTTGAAAATGCGCACACAATTCACTTTTCCCCATAGTACATCATATGCAATTTTAACTGTTTTTTTATGTTAAATAAATAAAAAGAGTTTGTGTGAAAATTACGGGGAATTGGCAATGGTAAAGTAAGTTACGCTGTTAATGTTTTAATTTATGTGAAGAATAGATCCACTCTCAGGCCCAGTCTGCAGGATGTGTGTCCCGCGAGGGGAAGGGGGGGGCAAGAGGCGATGAACTATTGAATTTGTTTGTTAGATGACCTTGAGATTTCGACAGTCTGTGTTCCCACCTCGTTTCAATCTCCACACTACCCCTTCTCTTTCCCCTTGAAGCTGCCACCCGACTCTCGCTTGACGTCACAAACTTACAGTATTATTTAGTGTATTTAGTATTATTAGTTAAGTGTTTTGTAAAAATATTTGTTAGAGTGTATAATACATTACTTTTTTATAGGGGTATTTTACTTTTCTCTCTTGAGCAGAGCATGTGCATGTGCTTCTTTACAGATAACCAGTTTGTGTGAAATGAGGCAGTCACTAGTATTTATTAATTTCATTAGATTTCTCTTAATGTACATTGTTATATTTAATGTATTATAATATTGGTATTTTCATGTAGAATTATAACGAATATGTAATATTACAACTGATATTATTGACATAGACAAAATAAATACAATAAATAATAAAATATTTTATTGAACTTCTGTGTAGTTTGTGTTCAGAATTATTTAAACAGTACCTCTAACTTCATTTATTATGGTCAATAACAATAAATACGTCAAACATATTTAATACTTATTTAATATTTGTCTTTCATTTTTATGTATATTTTTTGGTTTTAATATTTTTACTTTACACATCTTAATATTTTACTAGCTGCACAGCAGTGAAGTTTTTAATTCTTCTACGTCTTTGAAGAAATTGGTTTATTTCTTAAGGCTTTATTACATTGCCAACGATTCAACAATGCCTAATTGACCTAATCGGGGCTCACACCAGACCTGTATTTTGTGGATTACGTACTTCAAATCAAGTTAGTTAAAACTACACTGATTTAAAAACACAAATACTTCGACTACACTGTAATTACATGTATTTAAGAAATAGGAAGACTATTTGGAAAAGGGGCTGGCAGATAGTTTGTAATTGAATGTTTTAAACATGGTGGAAATTTCCACCATGGTTTTAAAGGAGTTTGAATATAGATATTTCTTGTCAACAATGTCATGAGGTACAAACACGTGATTAGTTGAGACCGAAACAACATGTAGTATGTAGTACGAAACATCAGAATATGTACATAAATACAAGTACATGTAGTATGAAACATCAGAATATGTACATAAATATGTAATAAAAACAGGAAGAATCAGGGACCGAATACCGAAATAATAGCGGTAAAGGTATTTATACCGGTATAGAAATACCTTTACTTCTATTATACCTTTATTCAAAATACCTTTAAAAATACCGGTATAAGACGTCAAATACCGGTATTTTTAGAGGTATTTTACCTTTATGCGACGTCTCTACCGGTAAAATGCCTCTATTTAAAGGTATTATACCGGTATTCTCTCATCAAAATACCGGTATTTTCCTATGAAAATACCGGTATTTCAGTAGAATCATACAGGTATTTGGGGGAAATTCATTGTGATTTTTTTCCGCTGAGATGGCTCAGAGGAAACAACTGTTTACACGGCAGAGTTTCTGACCGGGAGGTCCTCGGGTTCGAGTCCCGAGGGTGCCGGATTTTCGACACATATTCTAGCTAGGTCGAGTTCTGCCGTTGACTGGGAAGTCGAGTTCTGTCGTCAGACGGATGGACCACCCAACGGTCTTTCGCAAACATCAACACGAGCTCGTTCGCTGACCTTGGACCTCACGTCCGGGCGCAGAGCTTGGCGACACGTCATAGATAAAAAATGGAGAAACGTGTCTTCTTATCCATAAATGAGTCCTCCCACGCATACCCAACTTCCTTTTTGCACGACTGTGTTTATCACTAAATACGATTATTTGCTTAAACTTGATCGTATCACTAACATTCCCGAAAATAATTATTTTCAGTTTGCCCAGTTTCCTTATTCTGCACCATAATTAATAATTAATAATTATATATATATATATATATATATATATATATATATATATATATAAATTAATTATATATAATTATTAATTGTAACTAAAACAATATTAAAAATTGACATTGAATGCTAATAGACATTAACTATTCTTATTTAAATTAAATGTTAATTTTAATTAAAAAGTAAAAATGTTAATATTGATAAACTCTTTTTTATTAATTAATAATATTAGTATATATTTCTTATTATTAAGGAAGAAACACTCTTCTCGAAGTGGGCTCCTCCAGATGCATTTTACAATGTAAGCTACCCGCGTAGAAGGGAACCCTTGCCCACATGCGATGTTAATAGCTAATAATAATAGTAATAATAATAATAATAATAATAATAATAATAATGTAATATAATATAATATAATATAATAATAATAATAATAATAATAATAATAATAATAATAATAATAATAATAATAATAATAATAATAATAATAACATAATAATTTACTTTTATTACAAATTTTCTCAATATTTGCAGTTAATGTCAAAATATATTAAACCCTTCATATTAACCAGGAAAATAACATTTTATTTTAGCCCTATTTATTAATGTATAATTAAGATTTAATTGTGAAATGAAGTAAAAGGAAATCATTTTTTAACAATAACAAAACTGGGCCTGAAAGCCTGAACGTTCGTGATTATCTCAAGGTGTCAACGCTTCCTCAGTTCGCCGAAGGAGGGGTCGGGGAGGGAAGAAACGGTCCTACGCCTACGATCGGCGCATACGTTGACAGCCTCTCCATGTGCGAAATACAAAGACAGGCTTAGGTCATCCTTCAGGTCAGAAGGGAGATAGCTCGATGTAGGACACTACGAAAAGGTTCTCTTCAATGGAATCAATAATTATTATTTCATATTTCAACTTTTCCGAAGTTTAAATTAAGGGAGGTTTTCAATACATACAACGTATGCAAAACGTAAACGCCCGAAAACAAAACATTTACAATAATAAGAATAGAATTTAATACAGTTGTTTTATATATATACAAAATAATAATTTAAACAATAAATAACAATTATGAAATGATATTTGATTAATAAACATTTTGTGAGATATTATTAACTAAAGTAACCTATTTTTTCAACATGTATGGATGGTAAGCTATATTTCTTCATTGAAAATACCGGTATAATACCGGTATAACCTTTATGGACGTCCATACCGGTATAGACGTCCTATAGAGGTATTTTACCGGTATAAAAGAATAAAGGTATTTGAAAAAGGTATGGAAAAATACCGGTATTATACCGGTATTTTTTACCGGTATTCAATACCTTTTCGGTCCCTGGGAAGAATATGTAACAAACAGGGAAGAATATGTAATATCGAATATTATATGTTACATTAAAATACTCGAATTATAAACACATTAACATAATACGAACTCATTTTTATAAAATATTTCCTATACAAATTTTAAAAGCATTCCAAACGTTTTAAAATTCATTTGGAAAGCACAAGTGATGCACAAGTGAGCCAAATAGCAATGGAACAAATGTTCTAAAGATAATGTTTATCCTTCCATAATTATTAAATATCTACACATATCCAAAGAGTCGTCAATCGCATTACTGATTTATGACTAGCAGATGCTACAAAAAATGCCCATAATTCAAACCTCGATTTACAAATAACTTTGCCACTGTGAAAGAACAGTAAGTCACGTGTACAAATACTTCTGCTATAACCCTGTTGTGGGTTAATGTCACATAGGCAATGTTTTGCGATATAGCCCGACACAATTGAAACAATACAATGTCAACAAAATGAATTTCTAACTCGATACCACAGAACGTACTACGATAGAATCAAGTATTTTCCAACATATCGTAGATTAGGACACGCTTACGGTCATACAGCGAACATTAGCAAAGTACTTGGAAGACCTTTATGAACATAACAAAGTACTGGCATAATTTTCAATATCGAAGTCAGTTCACGGCCAGTTCGTGTATTACATTTAAATTTGCCAGTCAGCCGGGCGGGCAGCGGCGCCGGCGCGACGGCTGCGGCCTGGATATCCCTCAACCGTGACGTCACGACGCCAACCGACGCCGCCGCCGCCGCCCGCCGGCCGGCCGGCGGGCCGCGTGTGCCCGGCAATTTACAATTAATTACTCGAATGTTTGAAGAGCAAAAAAATTAATTTTTGCGTAATTAATTAGCAATTAAATCGCTCTACAAGATGGTATATTTGGTTTTGTGGTAATTAAATGTGGTAGATCCAGCGGAATCTTCCGCTAGCTCACCATTCATTACGCAAAAATTTGAAGAGCAAAAAAATTAATTTTTGCGTAATTAATTAGCAATTAAATCGCTCTACAAGATGGCGTATGTGGTTTTGTGGTAACCGTTTGTGGTAGTGCCAGCGGAAACCGGAAGTGCTAGTTTATAATTATTTACTCGGAAGTTTGAAGAGCAATTGAAATAATTTTTGCGTAATTAATTAGCAATTAAATCGCTCTACAAGTTGGCGTATTTGGTTTTGTGGTAACTAATTGTGGTTGATCCAGCGGAATCTTCCGCTAGCTCACCATTCATAACGCAAAAGTTTGAAGAGCAAAAAAATTAATTTTTGCGTAATTAATTAGCAATTAAATAGTTCTAAATGGTGGTATATGTGGTTTTGTGGTAACCGATTTTGGTAGTGCCAGCGGAAGAGAGGTCAATGCATATCCGGTCGAGGGGTTATGATTTTCAACGCGGGGCGGGGAGACGCGTGAATAGAAGCTATGTCCTCGCACCTTCTCACGCTCAGAGTCGGGAGAGAGGGAATTCCCCTACGGCCTACACATTGAGCGACACGAATCCCAAGGTCGAATTCTACCCTGACAACTGAAGCTCCTCTCCTTCAATGTCCGGCTGTCACGATTAAATCGCGTGTCACAGGAGTAGATAATTTAAAACAAACTGTATTTCATTTTTTGAAATTTTTTCTGCTTTTTGTTCCGCATCTTTTGCAATCTCATAATCTGTATTGCTTTATTTGTATTTTATAATTTGTAATTTGAACTGCTATCCATTATGTATATTAATCCTCCCGTTGCATTTCATTTTTCGCAATTTTATCTGCTATTTGTCTGTAATGATGAAAATATAAATGTATCTATTAATTATATTACACCCCCCTTTGCATTGTATATTTTGTAACGTCATTTGCTACAGGTCTGTATATTAATATCCCCTTGCATTTCACATTGTGTAATTTTATTTACTATTATTTATATTAATCTCCCGCTTTATCTTATTTTGTATGTTACTGGTATTATATATATATATATATATATATATATATATATATATATATATATATATATATATATATATATGTGTGTGTGTGTGTGTGTGTGTGTGTGTGTGTGTGTGTGTGTGTGTGTGTGTGTGTGTGTGTGTGTGTGTGTGTGTGTGTGTGTGTGTGTGTGTGTGTGTGTGTGTGTGTGTGTGTGTGTTGACGGAGATGATCTCTTATTTCTTCATTAAAACTAGATTGCAGATGCATTCATTTCATTAAATACATCTCTCTGCCAATTGTATTAAATTCAGAGGAATTCCGTTTTCCGAAGTTTTCTTTCCCGCGGGACATGAAAACCCGTTCCGTTTTTGCGTTGGAGAGGTTCCCTTTTATGCTGTGTAAAATGCTATTCAACTTCACGTGCTGGATAAATTTTCCGGTTATGGCAGGTCTCCGGATAATACAGGTTCCGGTTTAGAAAGATGTTACTGTACTACATGCACTTACAAAAGTGTTTCCAATCAACAAAATTTTCCTCTCCGCTCTGGGAATGGAATGAAAACATCAATTTCCCCTAAACAACCAGTGTTCCAACTCCAAAAATGCGTTCCTCCTCGGAGCTCAACACATTTTCCCCGGAATTTAAAAATAAATTTGACATGTGCATTTGCCCATTTCAAAACTCTGAGTTCATAATTTTAAATCTATATAACTAATATTGTAGTTTTGTAAGGTCAATTTTTTGTTTACATTTTCGAAAATACAGAAAGTTCTCCAAAAAGAGAACCCGGGTCATATTTTAAGCGCCCTTGGCGTTATATCCGAGGAAAACTCTTAAAAAAATAGAGAATTCATTTTTTTTTTAAATATAAATTACCTTTACTTCAAGCATAAGGTGGGCAAAACTTCGTTTTTTTAACTGTACTGACCTTACGTAATGATTTTTTCAAAACAGATTTTATCCAGGAAAACTATCATCAATATTTTTCTTTTGATTTTTTTTTAATTTTTCGAAAATTCAGAAAGTTCACCGAAAACAGGACTTACGCCATTTTTGTCATCAACTTTTGCTCTCCAAGGGGGAAAATTAGAGAAAATAATAAATTGAAATTACCTATTTTTCAAGCAAAATTTCCCGAAAACTACTCGAATATTAAAAAATTGTGTACCTTATTTAAAGATGTCTCTAAAAACAGATTCATTAAGAAAAATGTATCTTCAATATTATAGTTATGGAAGACGCTGAAAAAAATGACTTTTTCAATTTTCGAAAATTCATAGATTTCAACGAAAATGAGACCTCTGCCATTTTTTTAAACGTTCTATCCGGAAACAAGTTTTAACAAGGAAGAACGAGAGAGGGACTGTCAGACGCGGGCGGATGTTTTGCCGTTAACAAAATTGTTCGGTACCAGTGACCCTCAAGACGTGCTTTCTGTATGTAAAACATGTGAGAGGAAGTAATTTGTTACATATAGGAACAAGTTTTAGCTACTTTCATGAAATCAGGCCCCCACAATATGAGTTATTTGAAGTTGAAGGATTGCAAGACTGACATTATTTAAATTAAATCACGTCATTTAAATTAAATCATGTCATACGCAGTTTTTAACTGTTTTTTTGACGTAAAATAAATAAATAAATAAATAAATAAATAAATTTAAATATCTATGTCTTGTACATGACCGCATTTTATTAAATATCAAGTCTTATTGAGTATTCTCATAAATAGTTTTAGATATATTTATCGCCAAAAAAGTAAAAATTGTATATGACATATGAGGGAGAAGTACGTTCTGCGCACGTTTCCTTGAGCTCCAGAATCCCCACCACATTTATTTACTATGCACTGTTGAATTGTGAATTAAGTAATCAACAAGCGTCTTGACAACTTTTGAAAACTATAAATTTTTGTTACTGAGTAATTAAAAATTTGCATCACTGATTTAAAAAACAGTTTTGGTACAAATAACTATCTGGTTGAGTATAATTTTCAAATATTTTATTTTTTAAATTTACAATGGTTAGAAACATTTTCATTCATTGTGATGTTTGATAAATCAATAACCATGTAATCTGCGATAGAAACACCCAGTGGTAACCGAAGCGCAATAGTGCTGTGCAGAAGAAGACTGCGTTAGTTGGTATGATAATATATGTTGTATCATACATTGAGATGACAAAAGTCATGGGATTCCTCCTAATATTGTGTCGGTCCTCTATTTGCCCTATGAAGTGCAGCAACTCGACATTCTAAGAACTCAACAAGTCATTGGAAATCTCAAGCAGAAATATTGAACCATGCTGCCTCTATAGCCGTTCGTAATTGCCAAAGTGTTGGCGGTGCATGAGTGTGTGCACGACCAGACTTCTCAATTATATCCCATAAAAGATTAGATGGGGTTCATGTCGTGCGAACTGAGTGGCCAAATCATTCGCTCCAATTGCACAAAATGTTCTTCAAATCAATCAAGAACAATTGTGGCAACATGCCGCGTTGTCATCCATACAAATTGCATCGTTTCTTGGCAACATGAAGTCCATGAATGGTCTCCAAGTAGCTGAACAAAATAATTTCCAATCAATTATCGATTCGGTTGAACCAGAGGACCGAGTCCATTCTATGTAAAAACAGCCCACACCATTATGGAGCCACTACCAGCTAGCACAGTGGTGGCCCTTGATAACTTTGGGTCCATGGCTTCGTAGGGTCTGCGCCACACTAACCCTACCATTAGCTCTTAACAACTGAAATCGAGGCTCATCTGACCATGCTACTGTTTTCCAGTCGTCTAGGGTCCAATCGATATGGTCACGAGCCCAGGACAGGCGCTGCAGACGATGTCGTGGTGTTAGCAAAGGCACTTGAGTCTGTCTCCTGCTGCCACCCCCCCTTAAAGCCAAATTTCGCCGCACTGTCCTTGGAGACTTTTGGCAGGAAAATAAGAACTACGCTTGCAAGGCATCAACTTCACCACCCTCAATAGTTCAGTTCACAGGCTGTAATTACCTCGTGTTAGTGCAGGAAGAAGTCTCCTTGGAGGCACTATGCCAACAGCAAGAAGAAAAGCTGCGTCGGCAACTTAAACTTCGGAGAGCATTTTAAGAAAAGCTCAGTGGAGGGGCTTCGAACCGGAGGCCTCTTCACTGAGACTGGATGATTTCTTTTATCCATTCAAGATCAAGTTGTCAAAACCGGAACATATAAAAATTCATTATGGGTCAGCAAATTGATTACCGATGTCGCCTATGTAAATCCACCGAGTCAATCCAGCATATTTGCTATGGATGCCCCGCATTAGCTCAATCAGAATACCTTAAGAGATACAACTTCGTCGCCAAAGTAATCCACCAAACCCTTGTAAAGGGATACGACCTCGTAGAGAGTGAGCAACCTTATTATAAGTGCAAACCAGAGCAAGTAATCAGCAATGATCGAGCTCCAATTCTGTGGAATAGTATAATCATCACTGACCGAACAGTGGAAGCAAATAGACCATATATTGTTCTGTTTGATAAAAGTTCTAAAACATCATGCATGATCGATGTTGCGGTCCCTACAGATGACAGGCTTGTAACAACTGTTGCTGAGAAAAAGAGGAATTACAAATTCCGGGCTGCTGAATTTGATATGTATGGATTGCGTGCAGTGGAAGTGCTTCCAGTATTGGTGTCAGCGAATGAATTGGTCACCAAGGAATGGCAAGAGACTGCGAAGAAATTAAAACTGACTGAAAAGCATTAGCGTACCATTCAGAAAGCTGCATTATTGGGAACAGCAAATACAGTCCGTTAATACTTAAGCCTGATTTGACGGATATAAAATCCTGATATATTCTTATTCCACTTTACGTGCAAACCATTGTTGCCTTGCGTGGTTTTGAGAACCCCGGCATCAGTGTATTTCCATAAAAAATAGGTAATAATAATAATAATAATAATAATAATAATAATAATAATAATAATAATAATAATAATAATAATAATAATAATAATAATAATAGAGTGGGGAAGCAAAGGACTAAAATAGGAGTAAGAGTGCGGAAAATGGAGTGCTGAAAGTAAAAGGATGAGAGAAATGAAGATAGAACAAGAAAGGTTGGGCAGAAGAGTGGAAATGAGAGGTATGGCCAGGCGACCGACCGATAAGGCGAACGACCGACCGACAAGGCGACCGACCAGCAGATAGACCGACCGACCGACAAGGTGACAGACCGACCGACCGACCGACCGACCGACCGACAAGGCGACCGACTGACCGACCGACAAGGCGAACGTTTAGAAAGATGAACCTGTTTGAAGGCTAACGAGTTGGAAGGCAACCGCATCTGAGGGGGAACAAGCTGTAAAGGTAGGCTACATGAGCCAAGACGAACGAGCTGGAGAGCGACGCGGGAAGGAGAAATGCCCGAATGGAGGGCACACGGGCGGGCGGAAGGGCGATCGAGCGGGTGGGAAGGAGGGCGGGCGAGTCGAAGAGGGTAGGGCGAGGAAGGCGGCGCCGTCGTTCCACCTATCTGCAGCGCCCCATGCGCGCACTATTTCATCGAGACAGCGGGTGCTCGCTACAAATTCAGCGCGCTGGAGTCGGCTTACGTGGTAACAAGCAGAGCCCCGCGGGCCCTGGGGCCCGCCGCGCCCAACGCGTTGCACCACCGACGCCCAAGCCCGAGCCCCACCCCGCACCGCCCCACGCCGGCTAGCTCCACGCAGAGCCCGCGCACGGCGCACCAAGGAGCCCTTAAAGCGAGCGACTTCTTTCGAAACAGAAGCTGCCTGGGGCTGGCGGGCGCGCTGACGTTGTGATATTCCAATAAGGACGAGCTGGATCCGCTCAGGGCAACACCAGGCGAATACCAGAACAAAACCGCAAGAAATGAGACACTCTTTAACATACACACAAGGTGTCTCAGAACAAGCGTTTCAAACGTATAGAGAAGATGAAAATAATCAGTTTTTGCGAATAAACATACAGTGGGTAAGTTTATATATAGCAGCTACACATGTGATATTTGTCCCTGAATTGTAGGCAACTCCGTATGCACAGGTGTTGAGATGATGCATGAAATCTCTTACTGCATTAATATGTAACGGGCGTGACTCCTGTGAAATGCCTAATAATCCAGTTTAAATGCCAAGTGATACTCCGTTATGTGAAATTTTCCACATGTACATTGGTTTGCATTGGTAGAAACTGATCATTTTTGACGCCTTAGAAGTCTGTTACATTTATTCTCAGGTACTGTAACTTCACATTCACGGCACTTCCCCGCATGTCGGGAGAGCAGTCGCTTAGAGTTTGTCCCAGCTGGAGCGGTTTCCTGCTGGGGGGAAGTATCTGCTAGGAGAATCTCCGCAAGTCGATGTGTAGGTTAGCACCGGATCTCTCGTTCCATCGTGGAAGGAACATTACCAGATTACGGAATATAATATGTAGAACACGTACGGAACTAATAATCCTAGCAATTGATGTGCCCGGAATCACCAAGCAATTGAAACAGGATATTATAATGAACCGAGCTTCTTTACTGCGGGATTGCATGTTCAATAAAACACATAGAATAAATTTCACAACACATTTAATTAAAAACTAAAATGATGATGAGCATCCGAATGAATGACTTTACACATTTTTTTACGTTTTAATTGAGTTCTTGCGGTTTACTATTCTGATTGAAGCTATCACAAGCAAAAACAAAAAGAAACAATTTTCCGCTGCAATAGTATGCCGTATTGGTGGCATCTACCCTCGCAGCTTCCTTCGTTATAGTCTTTCCGCACCTCGGCTGGGAAAAGGAACTGACGGTGACCCGATTACGGGTCATTCACAAAATTCTGTTGTTGTGGTGTGATGACTTCCTTCCTGGGCGGGTGGGCGCCGGCGGAGCCTGGGGCGCAGCGGGTGGCGGGCCTGCCTCTGCCGTCGCTTCCTCGTTCGTCCAGGCCGGACACAGTACTGTCGTACAGTGCTGTCGTACAGTACCGGACAGTGCTGTCGCACGCGATCATAGGTCCCATCGCTCTGGCGTCGATGTCACGCTAACGTGGCAATGGACTGAGTTCGATCCCCGAATCAGACGAGAACGCAAAGTGCCGGTCAGAGCACATGTTACGGTGAACTTCGGGGTGGAGTTCCAAGCACACGTTTAGTGCCGAAATTAAACAATACAAGTGCGTCTTTGAGATGTAAGTGGCCGCACGTGCGAGTTCGAGATGCAAGTCACTGCGAGTGCATCTTCGAAGACCAATGTCTATTCTAAAAGTTCATCGTCAATCTAAAGTGAGAATTTTGAACCCATGTTCGAGACAAGTCAAGTGGATGAACTCGGAAGTAGAAGTCTCAGTAGAAGTTCGAAATGCAAGTGATAAGTGTGAAGTGCGAAGTTCGAAATGGGAGTAATTTTGGATCCTCACACACAACAAAAACGAAGACTTTGATCCCCACCTCTGATCCGAATGCCTCGCCCTCATTGCTTACAATCAGCTATAGGTAGCGGTAGCGGGGCGACACTCGAACCAATGGTGCGATAGCTCATGTAGCAGAAAAAATTTCCCGTGCATTTTTGATGCGAAGGTTAATGGACGGCCTCACGCGGAGGGGGGTGGCTGTCCCGCGGTTGGCTGGAATTCGATGCAACTGCACCCTAACAGCGTTCACCGCTGCTGCGCGGCAATCTTTGAGATTATTCTTTTGGCAAAAGAACCGTTTGGCCGACGCGCATGTGTGCGCTACGAATTGCTGACTCCTGCAATTTTATGAGAGAGTCGGACGGTCCCTAGCGGTCACAACCGTTAGCGTTGTTCACTAACGGATGTTTTGCCGTCAATCGATTTTTCGGTATCAAGGACCACAAAACATGTATTCTGGCTACACCACGTGTTAGAGATTTTTTTCTAAATTTAGCAACTAAAGTTATCCACTTCTTCGTTTCCAGGGCCCTGCAATAAGAGTTTTTCTGCCGCAAATTCGCCGTTTTTTCGCGCAGCATTACATAACTTTCTTTCTACGCCGTAGCGAGAAAGTAAAAAGGAACAGTGTAGTAGAAATTCACACAAGAATGAACCGAGTGTACAGAGTAAACTATCAAACAAATGAATGCTGGCTTCTGGAAATGTACGACTATTCATGACAGCCCCGACCCTCATAATGCTGCTGTATCTGGGAACAGATGGATCGTGTTTGATCATTCGACATATAGCCGACTTAGCGGAAATCTTCCTCGAATTGAATTGGCTAGGGAGCTAAAGATCCAGATCAATGAGGAGCATCAAAGCAAAATTCAGGTCCATCTCACATCAGTGGCGGCAATGTTCGACGAAGAGAGAATTGAAAAGTTTGTACATAGTTAGATAATCCTCTGAATCTTCACTGCGATTATGTAGAAAAGTAACAATGTTTGTACATAACTTTTGGTAATAAGTTGAGTTCGTTCTTTACTCCTGTTTTTTTTCTTTTTGTTATAGTACATCGGAGGCTGAAAAAACGGCCTTCGTATATCAATACTCAACTTTCTGTTTTTACTATGTTTGGAATGTAAGGATGGATTGCAATTTTGAAATTTTGGCAGGCTTTGTTAACCGCTGCTTTAATACGAGCTTGAATGTTAATTTCTTATCTATCAATACACCTAAGAAATAGTTACAATTTTTTTGGAGTCCAAGGAAATGCGGTATTATTAATTTGTAATCGGGAAGTCAGGGCAGGGGATCTGTACAGCGCCCCATACTTTAGTTTCAGCGTAGTTCATTACTTCCTTGTGTTTCAATATATATAGTCAAAATACAGGTTTTCGGGACCCAAGACATCGAAAATTTAACTTTTTTTTTTTCAAAATGACTCCGTCCGCCCGACTGAGGATCGAAATAAAATTGAACTTTTGGGTTTTCCAAAATTCCAGACTTTTATTCGAAATAGGACATTTGTCAATTATTATACAAAGTTTGCTCTATTTGTGGGGAAATTTTTTGAAGAACAAATTTTCCTATCGAATAGAGCAAAAAATGTTGACAATTTATTTTTCCACAAATATTGCAAATAATTGTGGAGAAAAAAAATCCCCTCAAATATAGCAAATAATTTTAAAAGTTTTGAAGAAAACATTTTTGGAGCCATGTTTTTCCATTTTTGATAGTCACAAGCACAACTTTAATACCAGTAATAATTGCTAATAACATACTACATTTGTTTATTACAGAAATATTGATATTTTACAAAAATTACAATACAAATGAACTTTACAACATACATTATCCAATATTAAATCAACACTTAGGAAAGGATCAATTTATAATAACAATGGGGTTACATTTTAGTAAAACTATTGATAACTTTACAAAATTTGATAATGTTATCATGATCTTTTGATGATTTTAGAATGGCATCATGATTAACCACCAAATAACAGTTTTTGATAGTTAGATATGGAACATACTTTACAGATGTGATCAAGATCAAGTTTGGTATTGAAAAATCACATACCAAGGGATATAAGATTTTTGTAATAGGTACCATTGGCTAAATTTGGAATGCCCAGATCTTATTCTGAAAAGAGCTTCTTCTTTCTGTGGCCAATTTTCTTACTGATATTTAATGATTAAAATTTACTTCTTGATCTATGTGGAATGCTCTCTGTAATTTGTCCAGGCAAGATTCCATTTGTTTTGCATTTTCCCTCCAATATACTTCAGAATATCATCCACATTTTTAGTTATTAAAGGATAATCAATTTGATACGGGATCCACACAAAAACTAAATTTATAAATCTGAATATTCCTCTATAATAACCTATTTATGTCAAATTTAGCTCTTCTGTTGCACAGATTTATTGAGGTGAGACTAATTATTTGACTAATTACCATTTTCTACTTTCAGTTTACATGGAGTCATAAAATGTTTAATAATTGTCATAATTGTCTTAACATGTTTATTAATAAAGTTTCTTGTGAAAGAATTGCATTGTTGTTTATCATTCACCTGAACCTGTAACTGAATCAAATACATAAGCGAATTACTCTATAAGCAAGACAAACACTTTTTGAACTTGAATAAATGTAACACTGAATATATGAAACACCTCTTTAAGCAAGATTAAAATTTTTCTCTCTACAAATCCCACTTAGCTAGGTTCGGCTGCATGTTCATAATATTAACTTCAACATGCCTTTCTCACGTGAACAAAAAAATATAATCTGATAATTAATAGGCCTTGAATTTTCATATCTAATGAAGGAAGTCATATTTTATTAATACTTATGAATGTTCCTGTTCCTGTTCTTGTTCCTGTTCTTTGGCTCAATAGCTTGCTACGGGCTTGACCAACCAGTGGTGACCCATCCTCTTGGCCATGGGATAAGGGGTTCATGTGGTTAGCACAATGACATCCCTTCACCATATATACTGGTCTTCATAAAGTTAAGGTGGGCTTTTTGATTGTTACACAGCAATAGATATTGGAACATTTGTAAGGAAAGTGCACAGATATAATTTGCCTCAGCCAGGAATGAAACCTGAGAGTTGCGCCATGGAAAGCAAGCACACTAACAAATGAGTCACTGAGGGAGGCAATATGAATAGAAGAAGAAATTCAAAAATTCATCATGCAAAACATACTGAAATGAAATTTGAAAGAAAAGTAAGATTGTTCTTCTTACTAATCAGAAATCTCTATTTTTTGACAGACTTCAAAAATATGATGATAATAAAAAATTACACAAATTCTTTTCATTGATTCATTTCATTTTTAATTCTTTGCTTTTTGCTTTCAATAATCTATTTCTTAAAATGTTTTTGAACCAAAACTAATGAGGAAGCATTCAAAAAATACATTCACAAAAATTGTCTTTTTTAACCTCTCCCTCCCCTTTGTAACCATTCTCAGCACTTTACGAGTCCCCTCTGAATGAATATACTATTTTCACTCTCACACACCCACACAAACATGTTTGTAAATAAAACCTGTTTTACTAAACCATATATTGTAATATATATTTTTATATCTCTCGTTAAATATAAGAAGTATTTATGTACATCTTTAATCATTAATATATCTTATGGTTTAAAAATACATATTTTATAATTATATACACTATTTTATATTACACAATATAATAAACTATCAAAGAATAAAATCAATTCTCATTTTCCCATGGTGATGCAAATGTTCTTCAATCAATGCAACTGGAGCTGGTTTCTTTTCCTAATCAAAATTTGGACGCGAACTATCCTCAACATCGACCATATCTTCAAACCATTCCGGGTTTTCATTTTCTATATTAGCAACAATAGCTAATAATTGTCACTGCTGTTGTTCAGCTGTACTGATTTGCCAAACTTTACAAATGGGCACTGACACATTGTAGCATTTGTGATGACAATTTAAAAACATCATCCATTATAGATATTGTTTATAATTAAATTGAATTATTAAGTATCATTGTAATCGATTGTTGTTTACCATGTTATATTAATTAATAAATTATATTTCAATTATTATCTGATGTCTATATAATAAATATGTAGAATTCAATCTATTATTCTCTTTTTATAAAGTTAGCGATATATCATTTACCAGATTAAAACCATTCTTTATTTAATTAGAAAATGATAAATTATATAACTTCAAACATTAATACAAGAACACAAACTGTTACACGCAAACTTTTGAATAAATATTCGTTAAAAAATTAAATTTGACATGGAAAGTTTCAATTTCAAGGATTATGTACACATTTTCAAATACCCAAACTTGTCAAGCTTGAACAAGTTCTCAATGAATTCAAACTATATTTCAAATTAGATCAGTAAATACTGGCAACCAATTTTAGTAACTAAACTTTGTAATTCTAGGCAAAAGAGAGCACATTATTTAAAAATTTATAAAGAATATTGGGAGATGACATTCAAAATTCATCCCCTCCCCTTCCTCCTGCCATTCAATTAGTTAAGTATTTAAATCAACCCCTCTCCTAAAAGCAATATTTTTTTAATGATTCCTATAGAACTTGCTAGATTATAATTGAAGACATGGAGGGAATAACAATGAAAGCCCAATTTTTATTAATTCTAGATTATGGTGCCATAATAGATTAATAGGCGAAGTTTCTTTTGGTATTGTCAGAATCACATAAAACATCAAAAGTCCAGACATATTCACAATTGAAAATATGTGGGAGTGGAAGACCGATGAGAGTCCCAGTATTTTATGAAAATCTGATGAGTGTCCATACATTCTTTTCCAAGAATATAGTGTTTGTCAGTTGGTAAACTGATTATTAATTTTCTTTGGGCTCCATTTTTTTGTAATTAACTGTAAATGTGTAAAGTGGATGTAAAGAGCAGTCCAGAATTTACTGAAAGTGCAAAGAAGAAATGATCTATTCAATAACTTTAGAAGACAAAGATACAAGACAAACATACTTTCCATTACTCTACTAATTTTCTTTTTGTTGTTTCTGTGGGTCTAGTTTCAATATTTTTGTTAAGAAATTAGAATCGGATGAATATTCATCAATACTTCAATTTTTTTGTATTCATTAAAGGCTCATAGTTATTTTTACTCCATTGCTGTAACAAAGTAAATTATAAAATGTAGTGAAAGCATTGTTACAACGCTAATATTGTTTTTCATAGCAATTATTTTTTCATAGTTTATTAAATGTCACCAATAAAGGGATTGTAGCTTTAAAATTGAATATCTCAGAACATGGAAAATATGATTTAGATCATTATTCCCCATAGGTCTTCAATTTGATTCAAACTACAAACATGTTTTCCCAAAGAGACTTCAGGAATAAATTTTGTTTTTCTCACATTTATGATTGATGAAACCTCATCTTTTTCCATTGCACTCCTTAATTGCTATCATATTATCATTTTGCTAACTATGAATGAAGAGCTTCCAAAAAGAATGAGAGCCAAAATTATGTACATCAAATTTCTAACCGTCTTCAGAAGTGTAATTCTAACAATTAAGTATGAAAAATAACCTTTTTTGAGAAACTTAAGAAAACAATGAAGATTATGTCACCAATTGACAGAAACATTATTAAGAGGTAAAAGGTAAAG
This sequence comes from Teleogryllus occipitalis, assembly GCA_011170035.1. Taxonomy (NCBI): domain Eukaryota; kingdom Metazoa; phylum Arthropoda; class Insecta; order Orthoptera; family Gryllidae; genus Teleogryllus; species Teleogryllus occipitalis. Next base: position 29,066 of record BLKR01015756.1, on the reverse strand, counting down.
GTATCCCTGTGCAATTGCACAGGTCAATGAGGCCCAAAAGAGGGATGAAGGTAGGGCTCCACCTATTCGTTGCCATTGGCACAAAGATTGTGTGGTGAGCACAACACTTTGGCTGCCTTTTGCCCCAGGAAAGATCCCAGAGCTCATTTGGAAAGACAGCCATAGAACCGCCCAGAATGGAAATCACCAGATAACAATTTCAACCTATGTCAGGATTCAAACCTGGATCATGCAGGTAAGGAAGCCAGTGCCCTACCACTTAGCAACTGCAGCTCCTCAGAAACATTATTGTGCACAAAAATCTTTGAGACTACAACCAAATTCTCAGAACACTAGTAACAAAGTTAGTAGGCATTAGTTGTTGTTTTTTCTAGAGCTTTTATCCAGCTGACAGTCGGTTACCCTTTACATCCCGATGGGACACATATTCGACCATACACTAGACCAACACACTTGCGGGCTCCTCTGATCTGGGGTCACCAGAATGTGAGGTCCTCCGTGACAACACATACAAAGTCAAGGGACATGCCGTGCCTTAACCATGCCCAAGGTGGAACTCGAACCCGCGACCCTTCGGACTGAAGCGATGAGTCGGTACTCACTCTTAGCCACCTTGGCCATCCAAGTCGGCCAGGCATTAATTAGAAAAAAAAATATTTGTCCTGATTTGAATTATGGCAATGAAACATGTCTTACTTAATATAATGGATTCCAAGAAATGATAATTCTTTATTCATCTAGGAAGTTTAAGAAAGTAATATTCCACCCAAATATAGCATTCTCATTATCTGAATTTCCAGAAAAAGCACAGGCTTGTGCACAAATTGGGAATCATATTTTCTTTTTTAATCCACTGAACAAATAAATAAAAATGTAAATATTTAGCAGATGCCAACATAATCAATATAGTAATCTTTTAAATTCTAAATGAATGCGTAAGTTGAACCATAATTCACTCTTGATTAACATAAAACACTTATGTCTACAGTTTGATTAACAATCATATGCATAGTACATAAAACTAATTATGAAATACTTAAAGCATGATTTCTGATGTTGAAGATGCACTTAAAATATTCATGGGACATGGTAATGACCAATTGTTTACGAGAACAGCCATATTCAAAATTTCAAAGAACATTGTACTAGAAGAAGTTAAAAACAGTGTTCATTATGGTATGCTGTTTTCCTATAGAAAATTGGTTAATAAAATATTAAAAATGTATGTCATAGAACACATGTTTGCCATATTTGTGCAAATACTGAATAATCAAAAGACTATTTTCCCTAGTTAACATGTAGCTAATGAATAATGGCATGAAAAGATTAACGTAAATCTGAATTGGATAAAAATTCTAATGCTTCAAATATCACTAAATAAAACAGGATGATTAAGGACTGGTCTCAATGGGTCTGTATCATACTCCATTTTTAAAATTCAAAATGGAATAATGAATTTTACATAAAATATACTAATGAAATATTCCAGTTTTTATACTTTAAAGCAATTATTAGAAATTATATTCCTACTAATAAATTTATGTTATTTTGTGTAGCATTATAATATTTATAAAGGAAAAAATATATTATAAAAATACAATACTTCTAGTTGACAAATTCAAATATAATTTATATTTATTTTTTCTCTTAAGTTTTTACTTTGAAATTTTCTTTGGTAAGAAATTTCTGACAGAGCAGGAATTTTAAACTACTATTAAATTCTTGCTTGAAAAAATCTGAATTTTACTGTTGCAATCTTGTTCTCTGATGAACGTGAATCTGGAAAACAGACATATGAACAACATGTAATGGGCAAAAGCACAATTACATACTATATAAAAATACACAAATTTGTTGTTAAAGCAGTGGTATCAGTTACCTATAGGTCAGAAAACCTATTGTTATCTGTTATCTGATGTAAATATATCTGACTGATAGGTGTTAGATGTATTAATATATTTTATTCCGTTAAGTATCAGAGAGCCTTTTACTGTTTTATGCTGTAAATGAATGTTTATGATCTAGTTGTGGTTAATATAATATTAGATCATACACTTTCAAGGTTATCTGAGCATTAAATGGTTTGAGAGGTTGTCCATAAATTATGTAACGCAAATTTGGTGTAGTTTGGAGACATGCTCTCCCCCACCCCACCCCCTCCCATAATGCAACAGTAATGTTGGCATGAAAAATAATAGTATATAGTTAAAAGTTGAGTAAGAGGTTGTTCCATAAATAGGTCAGTAATGATTCCAACACCTCACCCCCATTTATAACATATAAAAATCAATTTTATAACAGTAAGAAATTGTATTATTTTATTTGTATTAAATATTCAATTATATAAGGAATTAATGTTCAATATTTGATATGTAAATGAGAAAGAGATACATTATTTTGTACTTGCATTTAAAACTAGTATTTTTTGGCTTCTCTTTTACCAACTTACAACTTCATTTTTGATAATGACTAAATTTAGTTTTGTTTAACACCATGTGAACAAATGAGAGAGAGGCTATAGGAAATTCATTTATTTATTTATTTATTTATTTTACATCAAAAAAACAGTTAAAACTGCATATGACGTGCTATGGGGAAAAGTGAATTGTGTGCACATTTTCAAAATTCTGTGATCCCTACACTAAGTCATATACTACTTAAATTTTTTCGGGAAAAAAAAAATCCCATGTAATAAAATCTATTTTCAAGGATAAATAAGCAACAAATTTTGGCTCTTATCCATGTTGTCCTTCGGAATAATACTTCCTGCTGCGACAACATGGAAACGATTATTTGAATAATTGTATTTCCCACTGAATTCTAGAAGACGTGCACAGAAAATGAAGTTACATTTATGTCCAGAAGCAAAACAAGGGGCCATCTCAGCATTTGCTCAATTGATCAGGGAAACTGGACGAAAAACCTGATCGAGATGGGGGTCATTGACCCGGAGGCTGTAGTACAATACTTGTTACAGGTTGTTTATACACATTTATACAGTCCAAATGGTAAATAATGCATTATGTATCATTGTTAAAATTAATGTTACTTTTCTTGTGATACTCAGTATAGTCTCTAATTGCATAAAAACAGTTATGCAGCAGAAACGATTTCACTTGGGATTTAAACTTTTCTATCGAATTTAATTGTTTAATGTCATCTGGCAAAGTGTTGTAAAATAATGTACATGTATTGTATGTGAATATTTTGTAATGAGCTGTTGATACTGTCACCTGATGAATATGATTTCTACGTCGAGTGTTATAGTAATAGACATCGGCATTTTCTGAAAATATATTCCCGCCCGTAAGCAAGTCATTAAAGTGCCATAACCAGTTTTACCACTAAAAACAATTCCTTACATATTGACACTGACTCCTGAGAAAATCACAAACTGACACAACCAATGGGTGGGTAAACACACACAGTTTACTATGAAATTTTCAGAAGTTATGGTCACCTTTCTTGCCTTTTGCTAGAATCTTTTTAAAAACTCTCTACCAAAAGGATCAAAATTTTTTTTCTTTCAGAATGCAATAATGTAAAAATTATTGTTAAAAATTGATGCAATTTTTATTTAAATACAAAAATATTTATTTGAAAAAGATCCAGGTCCTAGTTAACATCCATTGAAATGTTCTGTTGGAAAAAGTGAAATTGTCATTAGTGCTTACTATGTGGTACAAAATGACATGCACTAGTAAAAGTTAATAATATCTATTTTAAAATATTTTCACATATAAATACACACAATTAAAAATAAACTTTAATTCAATTACACCCACTTAATAAAGCCTAAACTCTACCAACTGCCAGAATTAGTTGGCAATCCTGGATGCGCTTAACAATAAAGACTGAAGGGAATTTTCGAGGGAGCAAAGGACACCTAGGTGAAAAAAATTCTGCCAACAAGCCAGGCAGAAGTCCAGGAAATCTGTCTTTAGTTATCAAGAAATCTGCCAAACTAACAATGACACTGATAGGCATCACAGGAAGCTTAATTTATGTACAATGACTGATATTACAATCTTTTTTGATGAAATCAAATAGATTACTCAGGAATTCTGTAGAGAAGGTTTGTTGCATCCCGTAAATATTATTTGAATCAAGAAACATGAAAATGATATTAAAATCAATGAAATCAGAAAAAAAAATTTCAGTATCATGGAAAAAGTAAAAAACTTATTAATGAAAATTGACAAAAAATGCACAAAAAGTCGTATAAAAATGGGTCATTTCTTTTTGTCACAATATCAATTAATGTCTTTACTAAAAGGATTTTTTCTAAAATGAGAAAAAAATGACATTCCATTAAAATCTTAATCATAACTAATCATAACTTTCTATTTACTATGAATGTTTATTTTGTTGTGGGCGGAGATCACTGCAATGTATATTTGTATTGATGTTTCTGCCATTACTATACAAAAACACTGTAAAAAAGAAATGCAGAAACAATTCAAATCCGTAAACACAACTAACAATTATTAAAATAAATGTATTAATTTTATTAATTCTTTACTATATTAACCCTAGATGTTGAATTTCCATGTCTCATAAAAATTTTGCTAATTATATTTCATAATAATTTTTGGTAAGTATATCTTTCATATTTTTGTTATTAATTTTAACTTTTCACTACATGTTTATCTGTTGGCCATATTGGACAATGTAACAGATTTTTTAAACCTTTTTTGATAATCAACTGTTAAAATTTGTCACTTTCTTGTAAACGTTATGTACTACCATATATTATGAAAATTGCTCTTCAAGGTAATAAAAAAAATTACCTCAAGTAGTATATGAAGTTACACATACAATATAATTTCTGATAATTATATTTACTTATTTCAGTTTTGTTCTCTGCAATGTATTAAAAAAAGTTTTTTTGACATGAGAAAAAAAATTGTGTAACTGCTATATTAAATTCCAGGTAGAATCTTCAAAGGTAAATATTATTTATTAAATTAAAGTGTTTTATTGTCAACTTGCTACACAAACCAAAAATTTTATGAATTTCTGCTCTGAAGAGCTCAAATTTATTTTAATGAAAGTCGGGTATAAAAAAAAGATAATGAATGTATATGAGTATTTTTTAACTTCAGGCCACTAGCTTATTACTTTGACCTCTTCTTCTATCTATTTTATTAATTATTTTGTGTAGACTCTAGGGCCTTCATGATGACTACTTTGTTTAATATAAGTGATGTTGCTAAAAGTAAAATATTTCCAGTTTTTTAAGTAATTGAAAAGTATTTGGTAATACTTCTCTATGGCAATTTTAAAATCTCAGACTAAGTTCGGAAAAGGTATCACTCAAAAGTTTTGTTTTCAGTGTATTGAATACTATAAGAAAATGATGTGAATTCCAATTAATTTTATTTTTGAAGTAATTAAGCATTGATTTTGAATTCAATTTCAATTTATCCAAAAAATAAAAATATTAGCAAAGAAAAGGTTTTAAAACTCGAACTGTGTAGGGACTCAATTTCATAGTGTGTTCACTTTTTTCAACAGAGAATCGCTTGAAAAATTGTATTTCATGAACTGAGATTCTTGGATTAAACAATAGTAAGCTACCTTAAGTGACTTATTGGATAGTCATGGAATTCAAAGAATTGTGTAAATTAAGTGTTAAATATAAAAATCATATTTATTGCATTAATGGATATTGCATACATTAATCTATTACATTCCTACACCAGTGGCTCACAAACCTCTAGTAGAAACAAAGAAAGTAAATTTCTCATCAGTATCTTACCATTTTATAATTCCAAGGGCCTCAACTTGTAAAATTTAAGGATGTTAAATGCTCTAGTTCCAAGTGTTCTGAAAATGATTAATAGAACAGAAGCAATTACTCATAACAAGGGCTTCAAGTGAAAATAACCATCATTTGCATTTCAACACCATTTACAACAGAGAGAAAATTCAAAAATGCATACAGATGTTTCTCTCCTCTCTTCATATTCAACCCATAAACGGTAGGAAATTATTTAAAATATAAAATGTCATAAATGCTGCTAAAAATTGTAAATAAAATTTTAAGAAATTAATCTAAAACTTAAGTACAACCAAGCAAAACCCACTGCCCGAATGTTCTTTACAAAATACACCACAAAAGCAAATACATGCAAACTTCAATGCCACAATGCAATTATTACTCTGAAACAAAATCTTGACGAATTGTAAACAAATCTCAACAATGAAAACAAATTAAGCAGCGCCACCATGAAGCATGATAAGCGTACTATTAAAGAATGATTTAATTAATTAATTTACACCGTAAATGTTGGTGAATCAACACAAACAATATCTGATAACACATCTAGGGATCACATTCTTTCATTTAAAGGAAAAAATACTACAATCGGTTCAGTAGAAGCTCTAAACGAAGCCATGGCAGAATACCTTATTTTTTTAAATATATAGATCCTGGATGCTTTGAGATGACAGAGCGTCAAACATAGCGGCATGTTCTACACAGTCGAATGCCTTTGAGAAATCAATGAAGACTATGTAGAGCTTCTGGTTGCATTCTTGAACTTTCTCTATTATTTAGTTCATGGTTTTGAGATGGTCTGATGTGTTACATCCTGCTCTGAAACTCGTATCAATACATCGTTGATTAAAAATATTTCCATTTCATGTAACAATTTATACATTCTAACTCATAAGTTTATTTTTTAATTTAATGTTTTAATGTTTTATTATAAGACTGGATAGAAGGACTTAATTTAGCATATATCGAAAAATAAATAAAATTTTAAACGTACGTAACACTAAACCAAGCACCCCTTCCCCTGTGCAACGTAGTGTAATCCTACATCAAACTCCCTCCCCTCTTCATCGTTACGTAATACATGGACGACCCCTATGAGCAGAGGCGAGATTCACAAGGGGGGGGGGGGGGCAAGGAGGGCAACTGACCCCCAATGTTAGGGCAATTTTTTTTCCATTTAATTTCGCGAATCTGACATTCGTGAAACATTTTATTTCGCAAATTTATATCACAAACGAATTTATTTTCAGAGGTACTGTGAATATCCCATATTAATAAATCATCTTTCAATTATATTGCTTTTAAACGTTATTTACTTAGAAATTTTACAGTTGCGTGCCTAAAATCACGAGTCATAACACTCGAATTAACACATATTATGATTAAATAAATTGTTTCCATTACAAATTTCCTAGTGATCTTAAATATTTCAAATGGCGAAAAATATGTGCTTCTCACGAAACAACGTTTCGTCGCTCTGCGGTGCCAAAAAATTATGTTTCTTCTAGCATTCCCTTGTCATCTATGAAAGCGTAGTCGGCAAACTGAAAACTTTAGGCCGTTGTCCATGTTGTAAAATGATTTTCTTTAACAGACCTTCAAAAAATGAAGAAATTTGTCAACACTGCGAGTCCTACTGACTAACTTTGCTGTGATCCGGCAGTTCTAGCGTGATCATATAGTGAGTTAGACCAAAAAACTGCGCGTTTACAATTTTTGAAATTGTGAGAAAGTGAAAATATACCAATGATGTTGAGTAAATTGGTTTATTGTCTTATAAATATGCTATTCTATTGTAATGTAAGATATAATATAACTAATGCATGATCTATTTGTTTGATGGCAAGTGTTCACTGAGAAAAAAGCGAACATGTTATGTCAACTCAAATTTCCTGTTATATTCAATGTTATAATAATTTAACTTTTTTGTTATTAAAAATACGACTCTGGTGTTTTAATTATGTCGGTTTCATTATTGTAACAAAAACGTTTAATTGTTTTTTTTGGACAACAGAACAATTTTCATTACATATTTATAATAAACAAAAATAAATGCACAGAGCTGTTGTAGCCATTTTCAATGTTTTTTAACTACAGCTCAGCAATCGAAACTAGTGGTACTAAAGAATGGCACAAACTTTCTCGTACTTGTTCGTTTTCTAATTTCTTTGGTCTGGGCCAGCTTTACAATCTTGTCCATTCCTCTTGACAGCCGCAATCTGTCGCCACCCAACGTACCTTTTTTAAAACAATTTCTCAATTCTTTGGTTTCCTAATGGTAGATCCAAAAGATTACTTTAAGAATATTGAAGAAGAGTAAAATCTCGTTCTATGAGAAAATTTTATTGAAAACTTTGGAGCCGTTTTTAAGTAAATGGCGTTTCGGTGTTCCTGTGAATGCGAAATTTGCTATTCTTTTTCACAGAAATCTTTGAATTTTTAGAAAACTTCATTTGAATCTCTTCCACTCACAAATACAATAATGTTTACAAGTCGCTGGAAGTATGTATATTAAAGACATGAATGATATTTTAAAAAAATACATTCGTTGAATTTGTGAAAAACAAACAAACAAAAGAAGCAGAAAAATGACTTTTATGTAATCTTAATCAGTGCAAGAGATAATGCCATTTTAAAGTTTCTAAAATGTGGAATTTCGAGCTCGTTTTCACAGAAAACTTTTGAGTTTTCGAGAAAGAAAAAGAATTATGGGATTTTTGGCATTTCGTTCTTGCAGAGTGCGTATACAACTATCCGTACCAAAAGATTTAAGAAAGAAATTGGCGCCTTTTTTGAGAAAATCTTTTTTGTTATTTCTTAAAATTGCACATATCGCACGCATTGTTGCGCAAAAACTACTAAAAGTTTCAAAAACATTACATGACCTTAAAGAAAGAACTAATTAAGGAAAACAATTTTCATTTGAAGGAAAAATCTCTATCATCAGTTTTGCAGTTGTAGGAAGCCACCGAAAAAAAAATCACGCTGTTGCAATTATGGAAGATTTAGAGTGAACAGTGAAAATTGGACCTACGTCACCTTTATAAGTGTAGTTTACTCTATTTTTACAAGAAATTTAAAGAAAGAAATTAGAGCCATTTTTGAAAAAATTTCGAAAATGTCGCAAGGGCTTTATGTAAAATACCCCCAAAACTAATTGTTTTCAAAATCGCAGAGCTTTGGCATAGGCCAGATCGGCGTGGTTTTCTTCAATTTGGGAAAAATCCTACGAATGGTTTTGAGCACTAGTGTTGTACACCAGACGGAAGGACAGACTAACGTTTTGCTGCCAATCGATTTTTCGATAACAGCCCACAAAATATAAGGACAAACATAAGGACCCACAAAACATGGATTCTGGCTACACCACATGTAAGACGATTTTCTTATAAATTTAGCAACTGTATTTATGCAATTTTTCGTTATCAGTGCCTGGCAATACGAGTGTTTCTGGTGGAAATTCACCCTTTTATAGCGCAGCATTGAAACTATAACAGAATGTTCTTCAAAATCGCAGAGCTTCGGCTCACGCAAAAACAACAGGGCTTTCTTCAATTTGGTGAACATCCTATCCACGGTTTAGGCGCTAGGTTTGTTCATATACACTAGACGGACGGACGGACGGACGGACGGTCTACTGCGTAAGTGGTAGCGAGAAAGTAAAAATGTTTTTTGATGGTATAAATTATTTTCTTATTTTCTATATTTTTCAATCAGATAAAATAGTGTTAAGGTGACGAAAAAAGTAAAATTTAAAAAAAGAACACGTTTATGGCTGTAGTGGAGTGAGTGGTGGGACGGGGCCAAGAAAACTTTCAAAAATATTATTTTAATGTTACAGTTACAGTGTAATTACTCAAATTTCATGTGGTTTATGGGAACTTTTTAATATTTTATGCAGGGAGGCCCTTCGTCCCTCCCAATAAAAGATACGAAAACTCGATTCGATTCGATTCGATTCGATTCGATTCGATTCGATTCGATTCGATTCGATTCGATTCGATTCGATTCGATTCGATTCGATTCGATTCGATTCGATTCGATTCGATTCGATTCGATTCGATTCGATTCGATTCGATTCGATTAGATTCGATTCGATTCGATTCGATTCGATTCGATTAGATTCGATTCGATTCGATTCGATTCGATTCGATTCGATTCGATTCGATTCGATTCGATTCGATTCGATTCGATTCGATTCGATTCGATTCGATTCAATTCGATTCGATTCGATTCGATTCGATTCGATTCGATTCGATTCGATTCGATTCGATTCGATTCGATTCGATTCGATTCGATTCGATTCTCGATTCGATTCGATTCGATTCGATTCGATTCGATTCGATTCGATTCGATTCGATTCGATGTTATTCATTCAGAATTCTTTCTAATTCTGTCAGCCTTCATGCAGCTCGTTGCGTGTATTTTGCAAATGTACATTCCCGCCTGAGATATGGCATAATATTTTGGGGAAGCTCAACCTTTAGTTCTCAGGCATTTAGATTGAAAAAGAAAATTATCCGAATAATGAAAAAATCCCATCCACGTGATCCGTGCAAGCCTCTTTTCATTGAGCTTGGAATCTTACCATTGCCTTGCCTATTTATTTATGAGTCTGTAGTATTTGTCAAAACTGACTTAACGGTGGGAACATATTTTCATGTAATACTGATATTTATAGTTACAATACTCGACGTAGAAATCATGTTCATCAAGTGTCAGTATCAACAGCTCACTACAAGAAATCCACATACAATTCATGTACGCTACTTTACAATGCATTGCCAGATGAAATTAAACAATTAAAATTGGTACACAAATTTAAATTAAAAGTAAAATCTTTTCTGCTGCAAAACTGTTTCTATACAATTAGAGACTATACTGATCGCCAAAAAGAAACATAATGTTTACTTTAACAAACAAGATGAAAAACAAGATGAATTAGTTTACATTTGTATTGTATAATTTAAAAAAAAGACTCAATATGTCTGTAACAAATAATGTACTTCCGGATCAATGACCCCCATCTCGATCAGGTTTTTGTCTAGTTTCCCTGATCCATTGAGCAAATGCTGCGATGGCCCCTTGATTTGCTTCTGGACGTAAATGTAGCTTCACTATGCGCACGTTTTGTTGAACTTTTCTTTGCTTGTAGTGGTAGTATCTTAGGGTGAGTTTCTTTTTTGTTAACAATGCAGAAAAATCAAGTCTGTTCGTTTCTTTACCGTTAAAAATAAGTTTCTATAATTTGGCAACTAAAATATCTAGTTTTTGAAATGTTAATCTCTCACTTTTTAAATTTGTTATTATTATTATTGTTATTATTATTATTATTAATCTTTCAACTATTAATAGTTAAATTGTTGGGAAGGGATTCTGAAACTCAAGAAAGCGTGCGCAGATGATTTTCTCCCCCATACGTCACATACAGTTTTTGACTAAATAAATAAATAAACCTGTCTATGTCTACGAGAGTGTACGCGTAGGCTTCCGCGGCTCGAGTCGATGACTTCTTCGCTGTCCGGGTGACGCCGCGTCTATGTCTACGAGAATTATTATGAAAACGCGGTGTTTGAGAAATGTACTAAACGCCGCCAAAATAGAAATACCCACTGAAATACCAGAAGTAATGTAAGCATTTTTAAGGAATTCCATTTGCAACGTTTTCTGAATGTGTCCCATCCCATTTAAATTGAATAAGCCGGCACCGTTTTTCTTAAGCGAGAAACCCACTAGGAGCTCCCGGCTCGGCTCGGCACAGCCCGGCGCGGCGCGGTGCCGCTCCGTTATATCCAGTCACCTATTACGGACGGCCCGGCACGGATCGGAACTGCACGGGACGCCACTTGTTCCAGTAGCGATGAAGAGTTTAATACTTTCGATGGAGGAATTGATGATTTTAGCTGCTGAGGAAGAAGGGCGGGAGCAAGGAGGACAATGTACTCAGCGGAAACAAATGCTGTAAAAAATATTAGTCCGAAATCGTCAGGATCTTTTTCAAAACCAGTATAAAATCTATTTGATTTTGCTCAACTTCAGGCCCCACGGTTTTAAAGGATTTTTTTATATGTTAGGGGTACTTTATAAAAAGCTCATACCAAACTATTAATTACATCACATTTAACGTAAGACATCTGCTTGTACATATCAATTATTGTATGCCTGTGTACTCGTATTATAAATTTCCTCGGTTGAATATTGGAAGAATAAAGGCGTATCACCTTAAAAAAAAATTATCTCCCTCTTGATATTCATTGTGAATCATTAAGTATTTGTAGTGATGGTAGAATTTAGCTCTTTAAATTTAAAAACATCTCATTTAGAAAAGAAGACTATAGCATTTTATTGCATTATAAAAATTAAGATTTAGCATTTTTTAGCAGTTTTTGAGAAAAGAATTATTACGGGAGATCTCTTTGAAATAAAAAAAAAATATTCTGGTATCTTTTAGATTTTTCTATTAAAATTAGGAAATAAGTGAAAATAATTTGACATTTCACCATTAGTGAACAAATATTTAAGGACGAAATTTTAAATTTAATAATAATTCCTGTCTTGTATAGAAATATACGCTTCGATGTAACGTTATTCAAAGTAGAGGAAAATAAATATCTCGCAATTTGAAAATACATATTAAAACAACACATTATTTTAAAAGGTTGTGTATTTTGTTAAATGAAATCAATTTATGTAAATAACTATTAATATGTAACACAATGAAAAATTAACTGAGAGCATATTTCATTGTTGGCTCGATATAACCTATTTCTTCTATCAGTAACAATGAAACTGTTTTGACTAAAAAATCGTTCAGCTTCTGTACTGTTGGCCGTAATTAAATGTTATGTCAAAATTGTCAAAATTAAATGTTTTCAAACATCGATGTGTTGTCAAAGTCGTATCCCTAGTTAGAGAGAGACCACGAAGAAAATAATGAAATGCAATTTAGTGTCGCAGATTCACGTCCATTTCGCATTTTGCGGAAAATTTTGCATTTATCGCAGATTGAAAACCTTCAGAAATGTATTCCACCGATCGCCAAACATACAATTACTAGTTTTTTTGCAGTATTTGGTAACATTTCGCATTTTCATCAATTGCTAAAATCTACCATCTCAAAGAATGTGTGACTGCATTGGGAATAGTGAGGAAGGAAGATGGTGAGAGACACCCGATAACAATAGCTTGCAAGACCCATGCAGCCGTTAGTTCCTGGAAGGGCACGTCAACGCCTCCCAAGGCCACTCGCCGCGCCGCCCCGGCCGGCCGCCGCCACCGGATTTTATTCTCGGGGAAGCATTCCGGGCAGGGCCGGGCGGGTCTGGGAGGGGCTGGGCCGGGCCGGCCGGTCGCATTGGGTGGCGTCTAACTGAATAGCATGCGAAACATTTCGGCCGGGGCTGGGCTGTGCCGCGCAGGGCCGGGCGGGCCGTGCCGGACGCTCCAAATGGGTTCCCTGCTTTATGCAAACAGGCCTAACAACGGTCCAAGGAATACACGCGCCTTGCAGGATGGTCACCTCTGCCCGGATGAGGTCCCCGCACCCTGGCCGACATGAGTGCGTTTATTGCCCGGTCGCCTAATCGCGGCATGCATATTGCAATGCAGCTGCAGATGAGCTCTCACGCCGAGAGGTTGGCGACCGTGCGCTGAGAGACCCCAGACATTCGGGTCGTTTCGCACAGACCTCAGCTTCAGTCTCAGCTCAGACCTCCAAAAGACGGAACCGGGGAGGAGGCACGGCCATTCATGGGGGCGCGTCGAGAAAAGAAAGAGTACAGACTACCTCTGCTTTTTCTCGCGGTATCACCGCTGTCAGAAGAAACCGCGAGGGCGCGAAGAGTCGCGAAATACAGACGCCATCCCCTTCCCTCTCCCCCGGCTTCATCGCGTATTCCATCACGCTAATCAAACAAGGTCGCCACTCACCTCTTTCATCACACTTGTTACCCGGCCTTCCCCCCGCCTTTGCACCACCGAGTCAGAATGAGAGAGAGGGCGCCGAGGCGGGTTTAAGGGGTGTCAAAGGGGAGACGCACACTCTGCGACAATTTGCGGGATGAATGCCTGTTGCCAACGAAAGACACAACGGGCGACGGAGCTCGCCAAGGTGTTGAAAAGGAGAGAAGCCACCAAAGACAGTTTCTACGCATTCTTTCGCTCGTAATAGATTGCAAGTTTGGATCTGTACATGAACCGGCGCCCAGGGCGACATATTTCGAGGGAAGCGACGGGCAGAGCCCATGCTGGGCATGGGCAGACCGGGCGATCGCGCGGAGCCCCGCAAGTCAAATGGCCCGATTATGGGACTGGTGGGGAGGGATAGTAAAAAAAATTGAAAAAGAAATCAGAACTCGAGAAAATTTTTATCGTAATTCTATAAGTCGCGGTACTGTAGTCTGATATTTCATAACATTTTCAATTAATTTTTTACCTCAAATAGTTAATTATAGTTATTGCTTATAAGGTAAGACTATCAAATTAATCAAATGACCCTTAATAAAAAATCAAATAAAATAGGTTAAAAATAGGTTCTACTGAAATTAAGATTTATTATTTCATGTTTTTAGCAGGTGATTTTATAGAACACTAACTAAACACAACAAAAAGTTTTAAAGTGCTAAACTCTCTGCGGAAATTGTATTATTTGATCACTAAATACTTTTATTTAAAAATACTATATACAATATATTTCCAAAAACTTTTTCAGGCTTAAATGTTGTAATTTTTGTTATTTGTTGAAATAAAGTAATTCTTAGTTTTATACAACTTTCACACTTATTTTTTTCGGGGGAGGGGTACGTATCAGCAATGCCCCGGGCCCAAAATTGTCTAGCTCTGGCACTGGCAAAGAGTATCCGAAAAATTCTAGTTGGAATAAACTTGGTATATAATGTACCAATAAATGGCCACACACTTGCCCATGTACGTACAGTGGCTTCTCCCGCTAGAAATCGTTAGAAGTATTGCACAAAATCTAATCGACATACAAAATGTATCTGTAAGAAAATCTCACTATTATACATTAGATATTCATTGAAACGAGGAGAATCCATAATACCATAAATATAATAGTTAATGAGGCTTGGTCAGTGGAAATTAATAGACAATTTACTTGTTTTCCAACGTTTCGGAAAATATAACCACTCAAGCATGCTCCTTCTCATTCAATTACAGTAAAAACATGGAAGTAAATGTATAAAATATAAGAATCCCTTGCAATTACAAAAGCAAGAAATTAGAATACATAATCTTGCAAGTGGTACACCACACGTGATGTGAAGAACACTGGCAAAGGAACTCCAAACTACCACACAACGTTTGCTACGGTAGTGTTAGGAGGGGGGATTGTCTATTATTGAGTAAGAGAGGTAAACCAACATACTTACGGTAACAGTCTTTGGAAAAAGTAAAAGGAAATAGTACAAAATGTTTATTTTAGATAAAAAACACATAAATTGTATTTTCAAAAACGTCCATCCATGCATGCCGTCAATCCGTCCGACAGTGCCTGCGTGCACCATCGGTCCTTTTTCTGTCCGTCCCTCCACCCATCCATTGGAGCACATGTCCTTTTCTGTTCACCCCTCCCTCTCTCTGTCTTCGTCTCCCACCCCATCCCTCCACACTTCCCCCCTCTCCCCTCCCGGACCATTCAGGCAGTTCTGTAAGGAGGATAGACATGAGTGGGGCGGAATTTGATGACTTAAAACGTGACCAAAAATTATGAATAAAATTATCAACGAAACGTTTAAGAGATAAGTACCTCTTTAAATGTAATATGCGAACTATGCCCCTATAATTACTAGACATCGGATGTTTAGGCACTAAAAAATCGTCTTTTAGGCGCCTAAAAAGGCACTGAAAATGTCAAGAATAAGGAGGAAAAGGCACTGTCATAAGTTACGTACACAATAAAATGGAAAAATTGTAATTTTTGTCTATATTATTTTGGGAACTTAATGCACAAAACCCGTTCGTACATTTTAATGTGAAACTAGATTTACATATTTACAACTCTTCTACATTTTATTCTTAATGGTTTCCATTAACCACTAATACTTGCATATTACCAGTAGATTTTCAAGAACCACAATTTCAAATTTGCGACGACTGGGAGACAAAATCAGTTTGAATGTAGAGAAGGATATCTGAACGATGTGACTGGCATATATTTAAGCAGCCCAACACTAGCAACACTGAAACATTCTGGGAATTTATATTTATTTCCACTTAAAATTTGGTGCCCTCGGTGTATTTTGTCAATCGACCATGATCTCAGATCATGGCTGATATTTATGAAATAGGGAAATGGAGAAAAATCAGTTGGTATACTTTCAGGAATTCTCTCCTAATTTGAAATACTAAGACGTGAATTGAAGGTTTCGTAATGAATGGTCACGTTGGACCATCGCGAATTTTCCGATATTATAGCATTGTATATAAATATAATAAATAAATAAAAGGCAAACAAGTTCTAAAAAAGGTATTTATGCAAAGCAGGCATTTATGCAAAAATAAGCAAAACTAAGCATTATAAAACTTCGTCATTTGTCATCATTTGTCAGGATACGTGCACATATATTATCAGCCTTTAAATAAGTTCTCTAGAAAAAATAGGCATTTCCCTAAAATACGATGTCTAATAATTACACAAATATTCACCAATGGGAAAAATTGGCCAAATATGCACCAAGATATTACTCTGCATACCATACAATTCTAACCAAATGTCAAGACATTTTACTTAGCTATGCCCTGGAGCAACGGACAAAAACATGCAGAATCATAGAAATCCGATCCCCAGTCATAACACAAAATTAATGCCTACACTAAATGGCATTGTTATAAAGCGAAAAGGAAAAAAGGACAATTCAATAAAATCCGCCCCTAGTCATGAGCGTTCTGTATGATAGACGTGTTCAACGAAAATGAGTCCCTAACTGTAGAAGCACTATCGGTGCAAAAATCTAGAGAAAACAATACAATGGTTTCAGAGAAATTCTTTAAATACTGTAAACCCTCATCACAATTTCCAAGACACCGAAATAATCGGTGTTCGTGTTATAAAAATCCGTGTTATCCGATTATTATAAATGCCCGTATTACTATAATCCTTTGCCGGGACCCAAGTTTTGTTCGTGTTACGGCAAAATTCGTGTTAAGTGAGTTCGTGCTTACGAGGGTTTACTGTAATTTGCATAAATATCAAGCAGAAATTACGCAAAAACTACTTGTTTTTTGGCATTTCCTTAAATGCAGAGTTCGCTGGATATTGGACTACCACACTTTTTTATCGTTCCTTGATATGTACGAGTAGAAAATTTAAAGAAAAACTCGGAGCCGGTTTTGAGAGAAGAATTGTTTAAAAATTGCCAAAATTAAACGCAAAATTATACGTGAAAACTTACCCCATTTTTACAAAATATGAGAAGATGTTATTTCAAGTGATGTTGTTAAATAACATATTTTATTTAAGAAAAACATCTCTATCTTGAATATTGTAGTTGTAGGATGACGCCGAAATAAATTGAACTTTTGCAATTTTCGAAAAATTCGGGCCGGCGACGGAGGCGGTCGCCGGCAATGAAGGCGGTCGCCGATAATGGGGGCGGTCGACGGCAATGAAGGCGGTCGCCGGGAAGCGGTCGCCGGCAATGAGGGTAGTCACCGTCAATGGAAGCAGTCGCCGGCAATGGAAGCGGTCGCCGGCAATAGAAGCGGTCGCCGGCAATGAGGGTAGTCACCGGCAATGGAAGCGGTCGCCGGCAATGAGGGTAGTCACCGTCAATGGAAGCAGTCGCCGGCAATGGAAGCGGTCGCCGGCAATAGAAGCGGTCGCCGGCAATGAGGGTAGTCACCGTCAATGGAAGCGGTCGCCGGCAATGAGGGTAGTCACCGGCAATGGAAGCGGTCACCGGCAATGAGGGTGGTCACCGGCAATGGAAGCGGCCGCCGGCAATGAGGGTGGTCACCGGCAATGGAAGCGGCCGCCGGCAATGAGGGTGGTCACCGGCAATGGAAGCGGCCGCCGGCAATGAGGGTGGTCACCGGCAATGGAAGCGGTCGCCGGCAATGAGGGTGGTCACCGGCAATGGAAGCGGCCGCCGGCAATGAGGGTGGTCACCGGCAATGGAAGCGGCCGCCGGCAATGAGGGTGGTCACCGGCAATGGAAGCGGTCACCGGCAATGAGGGTGGTCACCGGCAATGGAAGCGGCCGCCGGCAATGAGGGTGGTCACCGGCAATGGAAGCGGTCACCGGCAATGAGGGTGGTCACCGGCAATGGAAGCGGCCGCCGGCAATGAGGGTGGTCACCGGCAATGGAAGCGGTCACCGGCAATGAGGGTGGTCACCGGCAATGGAAGCGGCCGCCGGCAATGAGGGTAGTCACCGGCAATGGGAGTGGTCGCCGACAATGAGGACGATCGCCGGCAATGGGGGCGGTCGTCGGTAATAGGGACGGTCGCCGGCAATACGGGCAGTAGCCCAGGCGGTAGCCCAGGCGGCAATGTTGGCGCGCGTGCCGTGTGGCGATAACGTCCCGCTGACGGAGCTGCGAGGCCTCGCGGAAAGGGGACGTCGACTCGCGAGCAGCAGGCCGTGGCGGCGGCTGTGAACGGAGCGGGCACAGGGGCGGCAGTAGCCGGAGCAGAGATAAGGGAGTAGAGATTACGGGGACTCGCAAGCGGCGTCGCTGTCGCCAAGCAGAGATGGCGCAGATGGCCCGCCGCTCGCGAGGCACGCCTCTCGCGCCAAGGGCGAAGGGCCGAACTGACGCCTTTATCAGCTCGCCTGCGACGGGGCTCGCAAGGTCTTATGAGTAGACCGGAAAAATGTAGTATTAAAAAACGACAAATATGTACATAAACACGTAATAAAAACCGTAAGAATATGTAATTAATATGTAAAGTGCCGGCCCGGTGGCCGAGATCGCTAAGGCAGTAGTGTCGTAGTGATCTCGGACCGAAGGGTCGCGGGTTCGAGTCCCGCCTCGGGCATGGTTGTATTTGTGTTCGTCCTTTCACCCCTTATCATCAATCACCATATCGTTTCATCCACATAGTTACCATACCGTTAACAGCAATAGTGGTCGCTAATGACCTTAGATGTTGATGCGACCTTAAATAAACCAAAAAAAAAAAAAAATGTAAAGTTGGATACGTAAGATTAAAATGCACTACTTATAAAACACATTTTATATAATATGAAATTACATTTATAAAATATTCTAAATTAATTTTAAAAAGAATACAAACGTTTTAAAAATCATTTGGAGAGCATAAGTTGATGCACACTTTGGACCACACAACTTTCCCGTCAGTCATAAAAGATTCATCTATTGCTATCCAAGACCGTACTTTTGCAGCCAGACTAGACGTAACAGAAGAGATCGTGCAAACTGACGACATCTACGACAAGCCATCACTGCAGCTTGCGGCACTCTCATCGAAGTGTTACGCGTTGGCGATTGCCAAAGTTTCTCGGAAATTAACACGGCCCGGCGTCCAGAAAGGGCACGAAGTCCGGCGTCGGTGATACTTTTCACCCCTTGTGTTGAAAATGATCTCAGTCGCTGTCGTGTTCCTGCAACTCAGATAACTGAAACAGGCGCGCCGGACTGTGAGACATCCAACTGAGTCTTCTCGTATGTAGTGTACCTCGAATAGACGGCACGTAGTAATAAGGAGAAAAATGCTATTATTCTTTTTTGTTTGAAAATATTACTTTGCATAAATATATGTAATAAAGTTTATGAAAATTGATGGAATATTGTTTTGTATAAAAGTAGCGAAATCTGTAAAATAAAGAATTTATCACTAAATATGTAAAAATATGTGATGAAAAAGTGGATATTGCGGACGGTGACGATTCGCCAAGATTACAATTGGCGGGTGCGTGTGTAAAAGGAGACAAGTAAATCAAATTTTTGTCCGAAATGAGTATGCTACGATATTGCTTTACTACAATACTATTATTGTGTATAGGGAGATAAGTGATATTTCAATTTTGTCATTAAAGTTTAATGTCAAAATTGAAATGTCCCTCTATACACAGTATCGTAGTAAAGCGATGTCCTGGTGTACTCATTTTGGACAAAAGCGTGACTTTACACTTGACTTACCCTTTTTCTACACGCGCACCCGCTAATTTTGGGAACGATAAGAAGAAAGAAAAATATGTAATTACATAAAATTTGGTCTCTTGTTACTCAGTTTGTTCGGTAAATACCCGTTTTATAGATTTGACATAGACACTCGAAGTTAATTATAATTTTTCCAGGACAGAATTAGACTTGGATGTAGATGTAGTTAGAACAGTTAAAGGATTTATACGTTTTTCGTTAAATTTTTACCTTTATTTAAATGGTTGTCTGGATGAGATAGCGCTGTTCGAATTAATATTATACTTTATAAATTATTTACATGTATAAATATTTGTCTGGCTTACAATCTAAATTAATAAGACACATATTAAACCCACTTTACTTTGTTATGAAAGCATTTAAACCGTAAATGGCATGGATCGATCTGGAAGCCTCAAAAGAAGTGTATGGTTGGTGGCTGGATAAGATCGTAAGCGTAAACAATCCAGGCATACTCGGCTGGGTTTATTACGGGAAATATTATCGAGATGGGCCTTTATACTTACCTCGATCTGAGATACCACAAAATTCGATCAACCAATTTACATCTCCCTCACCTCTCGAAATTCCAATTTACATCTCCCTCACCTCTCGATCTGCAAGTGACCCACTCAAAGGTAAGTTTACAGTTCTAGGATGTATTCCGCGCTGAGCCAGCGACCAGTTCACATCGTGCTCCGCACAGCTCAGAACGTCTCAATTTGACTCAGTGCAGTTGACTCAGTATCAGTGACTTTAACATTGTGTATCGTATAGATAATTAAACGTTACAAGTGCAGCGAACCGAGCTAAAGTCGTGCTATTAATTTTTCAATATTAATAGCAGTTTTCAACCACCGAGCCCTGACCTAGGTCAGAGCATAGCGGGAGCCATGGCGCTCCTGTACAACACAGCCGATATGGACATCACCTACGAGCAACTCGGGGATCAACACATCCTCGCAGATTCATCAGGCAGCTCCTTCAATCACATCAGTGGAACCACCCAGAACCTGCAGGCAACAAACCTCGAACATGGAAACGGTACTCCAGCCGCCGACCCAACACAAGGCTCCAGTAAGGTCAGTCATACCAACGCGGCCAGCGGCCTGCCCCGCGGCCAAGCAAGCCACGACCCCGCCAACATCAACGGCAGTGATAAGACCAGTAACAGTGTAAAAAGAGGTCACGGTGACAGTACCCCCCTAGGCGGCCCATCAAAAAAACAACCCAGCAGCAGTGAATATAATGTGCCTATTAGTAATAGATATGCTCCCCTTGAAGAAAATAGTGACCGTGATAAAAGATTCAACTACCTGGACGACGACGAAACACACGAAGTCGAGAACATAAAAATTCCCCCCATATTTGTGAAAGACATTCCGAACATTAATCACTTCAACAAAGAGATTAAAAAGCAAATTACCACTCAATTCACCTCTGACATGGCAAACAACAAAATTAAGCTATCTTTCAAGTACATAGCGGACTTTAGAAAGGCCATCAAATATCTCTTAAGCACAGCCAGACAATTCCATACCTATAAGGATCCCTTAAACAAGAAATTCTCAGTAGTTTTTAAAAACATTCACCAATCAGTAACTCAGAAAGAGGTATACGAAGATTTGTACCCAAAATATCCTTCACTGATTAGTGTCACAAGACTATACAAAGACAATATCCCCATTCCGGTTATTGCAGCAGAGTTCGACGGGCATCAAAGTATTGAGGAAGTGTTAAAAATTAATGCAATATGTAATCTGTGTGTCAAAACTGAAAAAAGACGTAAAACAAATGTGCCAATACAATGTTTAAGATGTCTGGACTTCGGCCACACAAGAAACAACTGTAATAATGAAATTGTATGTGCATTCTGTGCTAAAGACCATTACACGGCAAAATGCCCACAAAAAAACTTAACACCAACATGTCACAACTGCAAGGGCCCGCACCGTGCGGACATTCGGTCCGCAGAATGTAATTATTTTTAAAAAATTTCAGAGACCAACAAAAGCAATTCTAAAACTACTGCCCCCCAAGAAAATTCAAACAACAATACTTCTACCCCTATACTTACAAATCGCAATTTTCCTAATCTTCGTTATAATCGAACCATACCTGGCTTTACGTATCAAGAAAACCCAAACACAAACCAGCATAGCACTAAAAACACACACCATAATGTAAATAATAACAACAACAATAACACAAACTCAATAATACACACTATAGTCAACAACATTACAAATTACTTAATGGGCATAATCAATAGTATCATTCCAACCATAATAAACAGTATTCAAAATTCAATCACATCTTACTTTAATAACAATAATGCCAGAACAGTGTAATAAAGATTTAATCATACTAAACTGGAATGCTAATAACATCTCAAACAAAAAAATGAACTAAAATATTTCTTAAAAGATAAAGGAATACAAATCGCATGAATCACCGAAACGCACCTCAGTCCAGACAAGACATTTAACCTATCAGGATATAATGTAATAAGAAAAGACAGAGTAGATCAAAAATGGGGAGGAGTTCTCATACTTATCGAAAAATCAATCCCGTATATACAATCTGACACACCTCACACTCCAGGGTTAGAAACCGTTGCTATTAAAATCCCTATAAACAATAGAATCACAACCATAATATCAGCATACAAACCACCCCATATTAAAATGAAAAACACCAACATAATTTCCCTTCTTCAACAGAATACCCCGATGATTCTACTAGGTGACTTAAATGCAAAACATCCTAACTGGGGTTGCAGAGTTTATTTATTTATTTATTTATTTATTTATTTACGTCAAAAAACAGTTAAAAACTGCGTATGACGGGCTATGGGGAAAAGTGAATTGTGTGCACATTTTCAAAATTCTGTGATCCCTACACTAAATCATATACTACTTAAGTTTTGAATTTTGAAAGGGAGAAAAAAAAACAAAAAAACTCCCATGTAATAAAATCGATTTTCAAGGATAAATAAGCAATAAATTTTGAATTTTGAAAGGGAGAAAAAAAACAAAAAAACTCCCATGTAATAAAATCGATTTTCAAGGATAAATAAGCAATAAATTTTGAATTTTGAAAGGGAGAAAAAAAACAAAAAAACTCCCATGTAATAAAATCTATTTTCAAGGATAAATAAGCAATAAATTTTGGCTCTTATTACTTCCTGCCGCGACAACGTGGAAACGATAATTTGAATAATTGTATTTCCCACTGAATTCTAGAAGACGTGCACAGAAAATGAAGTTACATTTATGTCCAGAAGCAAAACAAGGGGCCATCTCAGCATTTGCTCAATGGATCAGGGAAACTGGACGAAAAACCTGATCGAGATGGGGGTCATTGACCCGGAAGCTGTGTTACAATAGTTGTTACAGGTTGTTTATACTCATTTATACAGTCCAAATGGTAATTAATGCATTATGTATCATTGTTAAAATTAATGTTACTTTTCTTGTGATGCTCAGTATAGTCTCTAATTGTATAGAAACAGTTATGCAGCAGAAACGATTTCACTTGGGATTTAAACTTTTCTATTGAATTTAATCGTTTAATGTCATCTGGCAAAGTGTTGTAAAATAATGTACATGTATTGTATGTGAATTTTTTGTAATGAGCTGTTGATACTGTCACCTGATGAATATGATTTCTACGTCGAGTGTTATAGTAATAGACTTCGGCATTTTCTGAAAATATATTCCCGCCCTTAAGCAAGTCATTTTTTACAAAAACCACTGATTCGTAAATAAAAAGACACGGTAATGGTAGAATTCCTAGATTAATGAAGATAGGCTTACAAGAATCACGTGGGTGGGATTTGGTTATTATTCGTACAATTCGTTTTTGTAATCTAAAAGTCTGGGAGCTATAAGATGTATTTCCCCAGAATATTATGCCATATCTCAGGCGGGAATGAACATTCGCGAAGTATACACAACGAGCAGTATGAAGGCTGACTGAATTTGCAAGAATTCTGAACGCATAGCATAATGAACTTAATATTGTGTTCAATTCATTTAAATGGACGTTCCATTTAAGGTTTGACTGAATTGAGAGACCTAAAAATTTTGTTGCATTAACATGAGTCAATGGTACACTGTTCATTTTCAATGGAGCACAGAATTGTTTATTTGAAATGGAAAACTGCATTAAAACCGTTTTCTTTTCGTTTACTATTAATTTGTTATTTCGGAACCAATTTGAAACATCTGATATTGTACTATTTACGGTTTCTTTATTGCAAAGGATGTTCGTATCATCCGCAAAGAGAACCGTTCTTCCGTTTCGAATCGTCGAGGGCATATCGTTTACGTAAAGTAGGAACAGAATAGGGCCTAAAATCGATCCTTGAGGAACTCCACATGCAACGGGCAAAGAGTCGGAAAGGTGCGTACGTAATGTTCCATCATTCCAGTAAGGTATTTCAACTTTCTGAGATCGTTGTTTAAGGTACGAACATAACCAATCTAGAGCAATACCACGGATTCCATATGAAGGTAATTTTGAAAGTAAAATGTCATGATCAATGATGTCAAAAGCTTTTGAGAGATCTAAAAATAATCCAATAGGTGCCTCGTTTTGATCTAATGATGAGGCGACATCTTTAAGAAAAGAAAATATAGCTGTTTCCGTTGATTTTGATTTTCTAAATCCATGTTGGCAATCTGAAAGCGCGTCGTGTTTAGTGAGAAAGGTTTCCATTCGTACGTAAAAAAGTCTCTCTAATATTTTTGAAAAAACTGATAGAAGAGAGATGGGCCGATAATTTTGAATTTCATTTTTGTTGCCTTTTTTGAAGAGCGGCTTAATTTTAGCTGTTTTGAAAATATCTGGAAACGTTCCAGTGCATAAAGATGCATTAAATATGTGAGTTAACGGGTGTATAATGGCATACGCACAAGTCTTTAACAAAGAATCTGGGAATTCATCTAAACCGGACGAATATTTATTTTTTAGTTTACCGATTATTTTGAGAATTTCATAGGAAGAAGTTTCGGAAACGAACATTGTGTCTAAAATTTTGGGTGCACTGTCTGTTTTTGAATTTTGTGCCTGAAGACCCTTAGTGAGATCGGCAGCAATTCTCGAAAAGTATTGGTTAAAGAGACTAGCCACTGTTGCCGGATCGTTGACATTTATATCGTTATATTTTAAAACAACATTCTCTACGGGTTTTCTAGTTGATTTGGTAGTATTTTTTATTATATTCCACATTGATTTTGTTTTATTATTTGAGTTCAAAATATCCTGATCGTTTTTCATGATTTTTGCCTGCCTTATGACTTTTCGTAACAATGTTTTGTATTTTTTAAAGTAGATAAGGAAATCTTGAGATACGTCATGACGTTTAGAAATGAAAGAAAGAATTTGCTTGTTTTTACAAGATGTCCTAATCCCTTGTGTTATCCAAGAATTGCTTTTCCGTGAAATATTTAATTTTCGTTTTTGAAGAGGAAAGCAAGTGTTAAAATGAATTGAAAGAGTTGAAAAAAAAGAATTATATTTCTCGTTTGTATCAACAGTATTATAAACCGCTTCCCATGACTCCTGCATCAAGTAGTCTATGAATAATTTAATTTTACTTTTAGTAAACAATCTAGTCATACGTGTATTATTTATTGTGTCAGTGATCGCATTTCTTATAATGGTAAGAATTTGTGCATCGTGGTCACTGTATCCTAAATCTTTTGTTTCAACTTCATATCGAGTAGTAGTTTTGTTAATTATAATTTGATCAATTGCCTTCATCGAATTTTGAGTGATTCGTGTAGGTACATTAATTGTAATGTCTAAATTGAAGGAATTAATTAAATTGAGAAACTTTTCTTTCTCGCAAGATTCGACCAGAAAATCAATGTTAAAATCTCCGCATACAACAATGGATTCAAAAGAGCGATTGCTGACTTTGTTAAGTATTATCTCCAGGTTTTCTAAGAACAAAATATAATCTGCAGTTCTCTTTGTTGGAGGTCTGTAAATGCAAAGTATTATCACTTTTAGTGAAGTAAGATGTACAACAGAAATTTCGAAAATATTTTCAATGGAATACACATTTAATTCTGCCAAGGGGATAGAATCAATATTATTTCTAACGTAAATACAAGAACCACCATACGTAGGACCTTTATGCGATTCTCTCTCTCTGCAATAAAAGCCTGCGAGGTAAAAGTTTGGAATTTGGAAAATGCTAAATTCATTAGGAGATAACCAATGTTCTGTAAAGCAAAGAACGTCCGTTTGATTTAGATCGCTCTGTAGAGCTGCAATGCAGGCTCTACATGCATTCCAATACAATCTACAGGCTCTCAACTACTTAAAATAATAACAGACTTAAACCTAACTACACTTACGCCATATGAACCAACCCATTTCCCACACGACAGCAGCAAACACCCAGACATATTAGATATAGCAATTACTAACACAAATACAGCTTATCATTCAACCCCAGTATTTGAGATGGATTCAGACCATCTTCCAGTATTAATAACCACTAAAATAATACCTCCCCCACATGCTCCAACTCAGAAACTAAACACCCAAAACATAAATTGGGAATCATTCAGGAAAATAGTGAAAGCCAAGACACCACAATTCAAAATATTAAACTCTCCCCTAGAAATAGACAAATCTGTCATGCAGATAAACGAAATAATAACAAACACAATAAAGCACTTGCAAGACAACACACCCACATATTCTCTCATTCAGACAAAACCAAAACTACCCAAAGAAATAATAGAAATAATCAACACACCAACAAAACTAGAAGGCTATGGAGCAACAACAGAATTCCACAACTGAAAAAAGAGCTAAATCTCCTAAATCATGTAACAAAAAAAGCAATTAATCTACACGCCCAACAATCCTTCAACACCAAAATAGAATCACTAAGTACCTCAAATAAATCACTTTGGCACTTCTCAAATCTATATATATAAAAGAAAGTCGTGTTAGATTCACATCATTTACATATCCCAAAGAGAATGGCTGTACCAATTTGGCTACGAAAAATTGGTGAGCAAGGAGAAGCTTAGAGCCAGGAGACGGACATAGGATACTGTTTTTCCGTTCGACAGCGTTCGTGTGTGAGAACGCACGTTTTCGCGTGATTTCATGTTTTCGCGTGAAGGTACTTAACTGAAGAGTGCAACCTATGCACCAAAATACAAGAACAATAATGAATGATTAATCTACTTAATTTTTATTTGTATTTTCTAATAAACAATTTAACTTAATAAATTCCAAAATCTGCTTATTTATTGCCTTTAACAGCCGGTCCCTATGATTACAGCTTTGTATTTCTCTCTTAAACAAAAATCAATTTAAAAAAACGCTCTGCTACGTAATATATTTTTTAATTATCTATTTAATATCAGAGCGTTTTATATTAAATTCTTCTTTGTTTGAGAGAAAAACACAAATCTGCAATTGCTTTATTATCACGAGTGCAACAAGGATAATACAGTTTCTCACAGTGAGTGCGACGCGAGAAAAAGATGGGACCGGCTGTTAAGGCGGAACAGAGTTCGCCGGGTCAGCTAGTGTCTTCTAAACAAAAAAATAACCATGCCACCCCTCAACACGGCACAAGGTATAAAATATGCTCCACAAGACAAGGCAGAAGCACTAGCAGAACACTTCGCTTAAACATTCAAACCTAATAATACATCCGTACACTCAGACCACCAGGCAATAATTGATTCAAATAGAGCACCAAACTATGACGTCCCTCAGAGAATAAAATTCATTTCACCCTCCGAAGTTAAAAACCTCATAAAAAATTTGCCCAAAAGAAAAGCTCCTGGACACGACCTAATTAGCAACCAAATAGTAAAAAACTTGCCCACATCCACAATTGCACACATAAATAACATCTATAATTCATCACTCAGATTAGGCTATTTCCCACGATCTTGGAAAATATCAAATATAATCCCGAATTATAGACCTATAAGTCTCCTGCCAACTATTTCAAAAATATTTGAAAAACTAATTTTAAAAAGACTCAATAACCACCTAACAAAGTCAGAAGCTATCCCAAATCATCAATTTGGTTTCAGAAACCATATCTCAACTGCACACCAATTACTCAGGATAACTGAATATATTCACACTAGCTTTCAAGAAAAGAAACACAAGAGCAATACTCTTAGACGTATCTCAAGCTTTTGACAGAGTCTGGCACCCCGGATTAATCTACAAACTCAAAACTATAGGAACACCTAAATACCTACTAAACATAATCACACAATTTATATCAGACAGATCTTTCACAGTAACCATAAACAATAATAGCTCCAACCCACGCACAATAGAAGCAGGACTTCCACAAGGCTCACCACTATCCCCAACGCTATTTAATCTTTACACAGCAGATATCCCCATCACACGTTACACGCAACTTGCACAGTTCGCCGACGATACGGCAATATTCATATCAAGTCGCACGTTGTCATATAGCAATACAAAAATTCAACAACATTTAAACAAAATAGATGAATGGGCAACAAAATGGAAAATCAAACTAAACCCGAACAAATCAAAATCAAAAATTTTTTCATTAAGACCATTCTCTGCTCCCCACCCATTACTATTAAACAATAGCATAATAAACTGGACGCCATTGAATCAACCTATCAAATACTTAGGACTAAACCTCGATGCAAAACTCAACTGGAAAAACCACATCAACATTAAAATACAACAGGCCAAAGTGAGATTAATCCAACTCAAACCATTACTGAATAAAAACTCCAAACTTTCATTAACAAATGCAATAACACTATACAAAACCATCATAAGACCCATAATGCTATACGCATGCCCCATATGGACAAATGCCGCACCATCCAACGTTAAAAAAAATACAAATAATACAGAACAGATTCCTCAGAACAATCACCAACGCCCCATGGTTCATTTCAAATCAACAACTTCACAGAGAATTAAACATGAACCCAATCACCTATCAAATAGCACGCATATCCAATAATTTCTACTCCAACATAAACGCAATAGACCAACTAAAACAATACAATCTAGCCTCAACGAACAACACACAGACCAGAATAAACAATAGATACCCATTCGATTCATTCCTCAAAATATTCTCAAACATTTGTGAACAGTAGATACT